>JAPMOB010240430.1:0-17600 GCA_029875015.1 Lepomis gibbosus | reverse complement strand
CCTGTGGTCAAGGTTTTATCTGGCTGTGTATAGTGAAATAAAGAGCAAGAGAGATGTTAATATGGACCTCTAGTTGACTCACTACTGTGTATAGTATTTTAACTTCATTTTGATTTGTCACTACATGGACAGCATAGCAGACAGATCAGGCACTGTATAAGGCAACTCACCTCACAGAAAAATTCATTGCCTCTCAGGCCACAGAACCAGGAGATCCATGACACTTCCTCTGAACTACTCATCTCTGAAGACCTATCACAGAGGTGAAAATACTCAGTTATGATCCAGAAATTCAGCTAACGTTACATCAACCCTGAATTCACTCTAACCTTACGTTACAGTGTCAAATAAATTCACATATTGAAGTGGTTCTTTCTCAGTATTTTCTCAATGTTAGATCCTGTCCCAAAACAGTATTGTGGGATTACTAAACCGTATCAATATAAATACACTGTTGGCCAATCCTGATGAAGGCTAGGCTAACTGGCTAGTTTTTATCCTCAGCAATGTTTTATACATAAATATGGACTAACTAACATATTTTCTTAATCTTGAATGCATCAAACGTTTTATTAGTGTTCTATCCAACCTTAAATATATGATGTAGTCATACGCGAGGACAAACAGTTAATGTAGCCAACTGTTAGCTCGCTAAGCTAAACCCCGCTAGTGGCTAGGATCCAAAATGAAATTCAATATGGCGCATCGTTAGAAAATAGGCCTCATGACAAAGATTAGCTGTTTTTGGAGCTCCTTCTGCCTCTGCGATTACACGTATACATACAGTAACGTGAGTAATCCTGCAAACTTACCCGGCTTTCAACTTTTATACTCCTGAAATATCCGACAGATCAAAAATTTAGCAATCTCACCGGTGTAAATAAGATGGACACCACCTCCCAGTTCACCCTTTAGGTTACGCTCTTCCTCTTCCTCTCGAGACTCGTGGGCCCCGTACGGCGCCGAAGACACAGTACTGCCGCTCACTGTTCATTTTACAATACTACACATTATTTAAAGTCAAATCACTAGCGCCTGTAATTCCATCGTTTTCACCTGCTTTTCCAAGAAATTGTATAAGGTTTGGTGTTATTCTTCCTTCCAAATGTAAAAGAGCACAAAAACCTGTAATATTCGTGACATTTATTGGCCACCGTTAACAGAACCCCCCTTTATTTTATGCGCTATTATATAAGATGTGAGACAAGATGACAAATGTTTTTTATCCTTTTTCTAATACTCATTGTATAATGTGATTTATTTATGTGCCTGTGGGAAGCTCTGATATCATGGTGGTCAGAGTCAGTTGTCAAACAGGAACCTTTGTAAGCGACTAAATTCACATGATCATTTTAACAGCGTCCAGGTTTGATTGGTGGTTGTCCTACTGGTCTGATTTCTAGCAACTTAACATGCCTGCTGCTTGGCAATTTCAGTTATACCTCGCACTTAGGCAGACTGAAATAACTATGGAGAAAATAAAAAGATGACTAAATTTTCATAGCCATATAAATTGAACTGAAACACAAGGGCTTGGACTGAAAACACCAGTAATGTAGAAAATTGTTGTCAGTAATAGTAGTGGTTCTCAAAAAAGGACCCATAAACTGACACAGATTAAGACCACAGACCCCAAATGGAATCCTATGGTCAGCCATCTGATAGGATTTTTGCTACTTTACTAAAGAAATTGTATGAAACCCATGACCAAAACAATCATATATTATGTCATTATGTTACTTAGAAATGGAATTATAGTGAAAATAAGTGATTCCCCATTTTGCTGGAGATCCAAAGTAGGTCCCTTAACCCTGCTTTGAGAACCACAGGCATAAAACATACGTGAATTGTAAATAGACAATAGACAAGCAAACAAAAATTACACCAGGGTACTCAACTTTTAGCTTTGATTTGACTTCAATATACCATTCCATCTGCCTTTGTTTAATTGTAAACCATACAAATATACAAAATATTACAAATTATAACAGTTTTGGTTTATCTATATTTTCGACACTTCATAAAAATAATGATTTCATGATACCATCTTTTGTTAAGGTGTCAATATACTTAAAAATGTATACCTATATATTTTAGTACATGGAACCATTATTCCACTTCTGGTTAAATGGGAAGTTAGGCCGCAAATTGCAACATATTTTTATACTTTTACTAAATGTTGGTTAGGTAATATTACCAATGTTGTGTGTGGTAACTTTACATTATGTACAGAATTGGCTAGACTTAAAGAAATAAATGTCAGGACAAAGTTCAATAGATTCCTTTTGTGGAAAATATTTTGTCAAAACAAAGGTTTAACTAATAACATTAATAATGGCCACATTCCATCCTAGTGTCACTCGCCTACATGGAATTCAACCATCATTGTTATTAGTTAAACAATTGCTTTTCCTGCTATGACATGTTAAAACATGTGCAACGAAGACAGATCTTTAATCTTTCTTTAAGTGTTTTCCAAAATATTCCACTTCATCTACCTGAGAAGAATGAGACATGTGATTACATTTTCCATTAAATCAAAAGTAGTTTATTTAACTTTGCCTTCTCTGTATAACTTTATTATAATAAGACACTTCTCTGCTTGTACATTGCTCCCTTGAACTAAAAATGGCAACATTTGTTTGTGGGAATGTAAGTTGGGGTAGACAAAACTTAAGATACATACCAATATACATACATACATACATGTGTGTATATTACGGTTCCATTAATAAAACCATAAATGCTATAAAACAGTTTGAACCACTCCAGGTACCTTGGTAATGCTGGAAACATAGTACAATCTTGAGTAATTTTTTTCTGGAATACACCACTTTTGTTTTCTTTTAACATGGGTACATAAAAATAATGCGCACATCAACATTAAGAGTTAAGGAGGGATGAAGGACTCTTTGAGCCAGTGTTAAATGTACAGCTATCAATGTATAAACCAGTAACAGGCAAGGCAAGCTCCACCCATGGGTGTGTGTTCATGCTTTGAACAAGTCAGTGAAAAATACATGTCCAACTTCACTTGCCTGCTGAAGAATGTATGCTTAAATTACCCCAAAAGGACTGGCAAAGTTCTCCACTGCATGTTCTCCATGATGAGCATATACACACACAGCTGAATGTATATATGTGGATGTATTTAAGAAACAGTAGAACTGTCTTAATAATAATGGTTAAATCAAGTGTGGGCAAACAAGGCAGAAAAGTGCTTGCCATTCATGTTAATAACCCTTCTGGTCCCCCACCCCTTCCCGAGTTATTTGACGCCAGAAAATGCACACATACACACAAGCACACACACACATACACAAATCAAATGCCCTACTCACAACATCCCAGAAACGATCTTCAAACTGTCAGTAAACAAACAAACCCCAACTTACAGCAGTGACAGAACTGATGCAGCTGTTTAAATCAATTGAGTTCACACTGGATGTCGTTTCCGGTCATTTTTCAAGCTGTGTGCCATTTTATGTCTTTATGTATGATACATACGGTGTCAATCCAATATTTCCACAACACTCCATGTAGGCATAATTTGTTGCGAGTGAAATCTTGGAAACCGTGTGAACCGCAGAAGGTGACACTGTCACCCTTTCAGCATTGTCCTGAATTCAATTAGTGTGGGTTACTGGTTACCACCGTGTACTGAAACAGACATCCCGAGAACACGCTTTGAAAAAAAATACTTCCTCAGACATGGAGCTCTTGGTTGTAGTCCTTTCTTTGTGTGAGGAGTCTCCACAAGAGCACAGAGGGGGGTGTAATAGTACAACACTCAGCCTAGCTCTGTACTCTGGGCCCAGACAGAGTACCTGTCCTGTTGCATCACATGTAACTCGCCCAAAAACAAAAACACGACGAGGAGGGGGGGAGAAAAACAGCAACCATTGATTTGTTATACTTATAAAGGAGTGCTTATTAGAACATATTCAATTACCTACTGATGAAAACAATTTTATGAAAGTCAAACATTTTTTCTTTATTCCTTCATGACCTACATTTTCAAACTAATTCCCCCTTACAATTTACGTATCTTGGAGGAAAAAAGTGTTGCCATAAAAATGAAGTCACTGAGGAAATAATGGTTGTTAAAATAAAGCCATTAAGCTATCAAAGTCTCCATAGGATAAGCAAAACTAATAATGAGTGTAAAACTACTGCCCTTTTGGAAACTCAGGTTTGCAGTGTGTAGAGCTTCTGCAGTTAAGGAGGATACTATGGTGAGGCTGGAAAAAAACTTTATTTTCTAAAAAAAAATAAAAATAAAGGACCAAACAATAAGCTGGTGAAATGTTAGAGCAGGTCAACAACTTGGGGAAAGAAAGAAAATAAATCACACCATCTAACTGAACAAGCAGCAGAAACACTGATATTAAAAATAATTCAATGAAGTGTAGATGAGCACTGAGCAGTAAAACTTCAATGGGTCTTATCACAGTAATCAGATACGTACTTTATAGGAGACCAAAAAGTCAGAGGAAGGAGGAATTGGGGAATTTAGTAAAAAGGTTTTTTTAATGACCTGCTTTTTTAGAAGAAAAAACACACACCCTTAACATTTCCCAGAAGCTGAAATGAAACTGACACAAGGCCCAAAAACAAAAAGACAAAGAGAAACAAATCATGTTACATTGTTCTTGTTTAAAAGATGAAGCTGCACTCTTTCCCTTTGTGAGGGAAGTAATGCAGAACTGCACTACTGAATACCACCCAAGGCCAAAGTGTGGTAGAAATATACACAGGTACATAAATATAAAAATTAGCCCAATCCAAACATTTTTGCCAATTTAATCCCACATTTTCATTTTGCACCCACATGACTGCATGTGTTCCATGTATTTGTAAAGATGTCATATTTGTGCTTGTATATGTGAGTGTGTGTGTGGAGCTCTTTGTAAATGTCTTCTGTCAAAACCACCATTGCAGAACCACATGCTTGTCAAAACCAACTGGGGTGAGATTCTTGAGGGATGTTAGGGGGGGGGCAACTGAACGGAAAGCAAGACGGAACAAAATGAAGAAATTTACAATAACGGACGGTAGATAGTAGATTGATGCAAAGGGAAGAAAGGTGACCGGGATGGGGCACTGAAGTGAATGTGAATACCATCTCCATATGCTGTACAATACACTAATATGTTTAGGGATGCCAACAGATAAGCCAGCAAATAATTATCAATAAAGGTTTAAGATGTAATTGGGTGGTTTTAATGTGGGTGGGTTTATCTGAAATGTTTTGAAATATTTCATCACTTCCTATTTTTTGGCGAGGGCCAGTTGCCACGCTTCTCCCCGCGGTTGCCACCTCCATTACCAGGTCCGCTGGAGCCACCACCAGGCGGGCCTCGTGG
Organism: Lepomis gibbosus; assembly: GCA_029875015.1. Classification (NCBI taxonomy): domain Eukaryota; kingdom Metazoa; phylum Chordata; class Actinopteri; order Centrarchiformes; family Centrarchidae; genus Lepomis; species Lepomis gibbosus. The sequence goes on along the minus strand of JAPMOB010240430.1, from coordinate 12,234 downwards.
GCCTCTTCCTCCCCCTCCGCCTCCAGCTCCTCCAGGGTTGACCCTGCGGTTCTGTCGCTCCATGCCAGGACGCTGGCTTGAGAAGCTTCTTTTGTTGGCGGAGGGCTCTTTTCCTGTCATGTCACGCTCAACTACACCTCCACTGCCACCTCCTCCCCTTCCCAGGTGGTGGGGATGGTGGGAAGAATATGGCTTCCCTCCTCCCACTTCCCTGTCTCTGAACTCTGTGAAGTCGCTGCTCTCAGAGGCAGTTTCCCACTCCTCGTTGGCCTGGTCAGAGTTCTGGTTGGTAAAGTCAGGGGACTTTGCTCCATGGCTGCGGTGGTGCTGGGTGTGGGTCGGCCCAGCGTTGCCCTGGTTGTAGTGGTGATGGTGGTGGCTGTTTGCATTGCTAAGATGCCCGCCACCACTGTTGTTGTTGGTTGTTACTGTGGTATTGTGGTTAGCAGTTTGAGCATTGCTTGTCATGGGAGCAGAGATAGGGGCTCCATTACTGTCCTGAACTGAATTTAGGGAAGGAGAGGAAGGCCTTCCTCCCCCGATGACTCCCACTCCTCCGTTGATACGTGCAGCATTCTCTCGTTCCTTCAGTCTCCGAAAACGGGGCGGCTTGTCCTGCTGGTGCTGGGAACGCCCGTGACGTCGACGTCTAGGGGGTCGCTCAAACCCACCCGGAGGGAACCCACGGTTAGAGGGGAGAGGGACTGCATTTGGCCCTCCAGAGTTTGGGGTAGGGTTGGTTGAAGCTTGCTGAGTCGCAACTCCTCCATTTTCAGTGGAACCTAGAGGAACAGGAGCTGTAGTGGGCATAGACAATTGAGGGGGATTGGACCCCTGACTTTGAGCTTGACTTTCAGCTGTCTTGTCTTTCTTCTCTCCTCCATTTCCTCCCCTGCCCGAGTCTTTAGGCCCAGATGTTTGTGGTGGGCCTTGATGCTTTCGGCCTGAGGCTGACGACTTGGAGGACCCACCATGAGAGGCTGAGCTGGGTCCAACCCGGTGTCCCCCAGGTGTTCCTCCAAAATTGCCAATACCCCGGTTGATGTTTCCTCCTCCACTACCTCCACCCCTGCCCCGTCTTGAGGGCACACCTCTGGGGGTGAAGACCCGAGCCTGGGAACCTCTGGGTGGTGCAGATGACATGGTGCTGCTGCCAGCGGGGTTGGCATGACTAGAGCCATTCTTGGGTTTCTGGTTGTCATCCTTGTCTGAGTGACCAAGGTCACTTGCACCACTCTCACTGCCAGTCTCTGAACCTCTCTCCCTCCTTCTCTTGGGAATTTCCTCATACTCTGAACCCTCACTCCGGGTTTCACTTCGGTTCCTGGCTCTGGCTGGGTTATGCTGGGACCGATCCTGACCATGCCTGCCACCGGGCCCCTCGCCCTTGGACTCATGGTGATGGCCACTGGAAACAGATGAGCGATAGTCTCTGCCGCTCCTGCCTCCCATTCTACCCCGACTGCCACCACTGGGCACAGCAGTAGCCGTGTAAGTACCGCGGTAACCACGCCCACGCCCGTAGAACTCTCCCCCTCTCCCGCGATTGGCTCTGCTGCCTTTGGAGGGGACTCCATGGTGGTGGGAGGCACCGCCTCCTCTCTCAAAAGAGCGGTCCCTGTCCCTCCTGGAGGAGGACCCTGAAAATCCTGTGGTGTCTACATCTTTGGGCCCCCTACCTGACCCTCCCCCACCTCCTCCTGTGGATCGCTCTTTTCCTCCATTCCTGGATTTGGCTATTTGGGGTGGCTCATCTTTAGATGGAGCTGATGTATTCTGGGAGTTGTTAGAAGCTTCTTGCTTCATGGAGGTGGGTTGACTACCATCTTGCTCTTTATCTTTCCCAAAGTTTACACTTGTTTTTTCTCCTCCATCAACTTCCCCACCGTCTCTTTTCATCTCCTTCAGCACTGGCTTCTTGATGGGGCCAGCCCTCTTGTTGGCATTGCTGCCTCCTGCCTGATTGGAGGTTTTGTGGTCCGATGGAGTGTTGGAGGAGTCCTCCACTCCACGGGAGTTGTTGGCCCTCCTGCCATGAGAGGATGCCCCACCCGTGTTGCTGCTGCCAGGACGTGGGCCCCACTGGGTCTCTGTCTTGTGCTCCCGTCCACCTCTTTGGTTTGATTTAGGATGGGGATGCTGCTGCTGAGTATGACTGCCATGTTGAGAGGGAGGTGGGCTAGAGGTCATGGAGGAATGGGGAGCATATGGTGGGCCTGTTTTCTCCGGTTTCACATGGCTGCTACTGCCACTGTTGCCTCTTTCACCATGACTGTGCCCGACACCAGCTTCACTCTCCCTCTGCGATGGGTGATGATGAAGGGCAACTTTCACATTCCCATCATCCCTGGCAGAAGAGGAGGAGGAGGAAGAACAAGAAGATGAGAGGGAAGGTTGTTGGATTGGGGGAGAAGAGTCTGTCTTCTTAGCAGGGGCCTCAACAACCCTGTCACGGCTGTTCTCTGGCTTATGCGGGTGGAGAGGGAAGTGAGGCTGCTGAGGGTGGTGGCTATGGTGGTGGTGGAGATGAGAGTTGCTCTCAACAGGGGGGTGATCAGCTCGGCCGTTACGATCATAGTGAGGGTGCGGGGCTCCCCATATCTGGCCCTGCTGAGGTCCTCGGGGAGGCCCTTCATCCTGATGGGTGAAGCTATGTGGCTGGTTTCCCCTCTCACCCGCCCTCTGCTGCTGTTGATGGGGAAGCATCCTCGCACCCTGGTCAGGGAAGTTGCTGTAGTTGCTACGCCCACTCATGTAGTGATGAGGGTGGTGGGTGCCTCCCTGCGCACCAACTTGAGTGGCAACTGGAGGTGGTGTCTGATTGGATGTCCCAGAGCTGACACTGGGCTGCTGTATGGGTCCCAATCCACCCTCTCGCATGCGTTGTGGAGGGGTGTCGCTCCTGGGATCAAAGGAGATAGAAAAAAATATACTACAAAGCTTTAGAAGATTATTTATTATTATTAATAATAAGCATATGCAGAGGCTGAACAGTGTCCTTTTACAATCTACTTAAAAAGGCCTGAAACAAATAATAACTTTCGAAAAATTATTGTTTCTATTCTGACTATTGTTATTCACTTTAAGAATAAATGTTATAACAAAGCAGGAAAAAAGAGAAAGATCAAAACATTATTTTTATACCGGGTTTTGCATTCAACATACTGACTTCTGTATCCATACCTGGGTCCTTTGGCCCCATCATCATCCTCCAATGCCTGCTTCTGTCTGTGGGGCGACGCTAGTCCACGGCCCTCCCCTCCTCCAGGGAATACCTCTGGTCCCCAGGCCAGTTTAGGATCCATCGGAGGGGTCCCCCGGTGAGGGTGCCCTGGATGCTGTTGCTGCCTGTCAAAGGGGTCTGAACCAGATCCCCCCGAATCAGACCGCTCACGCCCAATAAGCCCTGTGGTAGAGAAGAATTAAAAAATAAAATAATCTTTATAATCTAATATATACAACAGATACTGTCAACAAAACAAGACATATTGTCGACTCGAGTCAACACTGTGAATTCACAGTAATCACTGTACATTGTGTGTACATTAACATTAACTATGTTCTATAATATATATATAATGACTGAGTTTATTACTGAGTTATTTATCTTCAAAAGTACTCCATCAGATCTCGGTGATAGTGCCACATCCACTCACCTGATGGATGCATGCCAGCTGAATAGTAGTCCATAGGCGGAGGGCGGCCCTGCATCATGCGAGGATCCATGTAGGGCATCATCATCCAGCGAGGGTCGAAATTCATTGGCAGGGGTGGGGGTCGAACCATATTGCTGGGTTGATACAGGGGTCCGCCTTGTTTGGGTCCAGGTCCTGGTTGGGGTGTTGAACCTGGTGAAGGACCCTGTGGAGCCTGGGGCTGGGGAGACAGCTGGCTTTGTGATGCCTGGCTGTGCTGCTGCTGCTGTTGTTGCTGCTGCTGCCACTGTTGCTGCTGCTTCAGAAGCTGCTCCTAAAGATAAATAAATGTGAAGCAGACAACATAGAACCCAGAATGCTTCAGAACAGAAATATTATTACATATCTGTAAATGCATGCCAGCACTGTTATTTTTGTCTCTGAATAAAACCTATAAAGAGCCATACTCATTTAGAAATACAACATCCATTTAAGGAATATATCTACTTAAGACAACAGAAAAGTACAAATCTAACCTGCTGCTGTCTCTGAAATCTAGGTGGAAGAGACTTCTGGTACTTTGAGTAACCCTGGCCAGGAGGACCACCAGCTTGACGGCCTGCTCCCCCTCCAACATTCTCAATCTTCACTGGGTCGATTCCTCTTTCACCGCCACTTCCTGCACGAATGTGGGGACTACTCATGGTCTCATCCTTATTTTCTCCTGGTAAAGGTACATCCAGCGTGGGCTGCTGTGGCTGTGGCACAGCTGGCTGGGGACACTGTTGGACATCTGAACCAAGAAAGTAGGTTGTAGGGTTCAATCGGGGGCCATAATCAACAGGTGATAGCTTTATTTTAACTGCCATATTAAAAACATCAGGTGTCAAGAAAGCCAAATCTTAGTAATCCAAATGATTTAGACCAGTCATCACTGATCACGTGTACCTGAGAAACTCACCTGCACCGGAGTCATAGCTGCTGTTGCTGTTTGCTCGTTGTCTGTCACTGACTCCAGGACTAGACCCCGGCTGGGCAGCCAGCATTGGGGGCTCTTCAGGGTCCACACAGGGGGATGGGGGCTGGCTGATGTTGGGGGAGGAGGCTGAAATAGATGGACTAGGGCTACCTGCTGTGGCAGCTGTAGAGTTTCCATCAAGGCTGGGGGTTTTACTGCCACCACCTCCTACGCTGCTTCCCTGCTGCTGTTGCTGCTTCTCATCCAGCCTCTTTAGCTTCTCTGCGCAGGCTGCACGTCTCTCTTCCTCCATTCTACGCTCTTCCTCCTCACGGCGGCGACGGGCTCGCTCCACAGCAGCAGAGATTTCAGTGGAGGACTGCTTCCTGCGCTGACGCCAAGTCTCATCCTCATCCTCCCCCTGAGCCCCATGGACTAGCAGGGCCGGCTGGGGCGGAGGAGTAAGGCCTCCCGCTGGTGGCTGATGCTGGGTGGGGCCAAGTTTCGCTGGGCCTAGAGGGGCACCCTGGTTGTGGGGCCGATCCTGAACAATTAGAAAATATATGATGCTGTATTATGTCATTTTTAACACTCTACATGATACCACTGCAGTCTTGTGTTTCGTATGATTACATCAACTGTAATAAAACTTGAGGCAAAAAGCGAACTTCAAACTAAATAATAAATAATGACTTATAAGACCTGTAGGCGATGGATGAGATAATGATAGAAATGACTTGACTATGGATGCCCTATCCAGATGTCTACCTGTCGGCAAAACGAATAAGGCCCTTGTCCAAGGAGCGGCCCAGGTGGGGGGGAGGGCTGCTCCCGGGGACCACCCAATCCAGGCCTGCGCCCCTGTATGCAGGTAGACAGTTAGCCATGTTCCACCACAATAATCTACACTGACAAAAATACACACACCAACACCGTCTGTCCACGAAGACGCCAAGAGTCGTGTGTTGTAAACCTGGATTTTATAACTTTTCACAGCTAGAGTATGGACTGTCTGGGCAACACCTTGTAGCTTTCTACCTGGTAGTTGGATGGTGCTCCCTGGCCCGCCCAGCCACTGCCTCCCTCCTCGGCCCATCCTGGCTTACTGGAGGGGGGTTGGGGGCCATTGTCAGCATTAGAGGGAGGGGTGTGGCACGTCTCTCCGCCGCTGTCCGAGGCTCGAGAGCGAGAGGTTGCAGGGGGGGTATCCTGGGACCTCTGCTGCTCACTGGGGACAAGAGAAAAGCATGCTAGTTTTTCAACCAAATTATAGTACAGTTTGTATAGTATTGTCATATTGTAAGTCAAAAAACTGTATTGTCGTAATTTTACAGATGCTGAATGTACCCGGTCACATACCGCAAGTCATTGTTGCTCTCGGTTCTCTCCTCTTCCCCCTCTTCTTCTCCTTCATCATCACTGAACTTTAACTTGGCGGAGTAATCAATCTCCTCATGAGCCCCTGTAAAGCCAAAAACAAAACAAGAAAAAAAACAAGTAAGCATCAGAACCATATTTATATCAAACAGCATTAAATCAACATGCAATAAATTAAATATTTTAATGTCAAATTGCTTGTGTCTGGAAGATTTCTTGCATGTACATAATATGTAAAAAATAGACTAAGACCTGAGTGTTAAGAGGTACTCATCTCTATATTATTCTACATGCCTCTAGATGTATTTTTCAGGGTCTTTATCATGGGATTTATGTTATTTTCCCTTATGAGTTTTCCTGCAATATGAAACAAAGCACTCTTTTATACATTTGGATCTGGTTCCAAATCAGAACAGGTTGCCTACAACTAATGCTATATACATGTTAGTTAAATTTCTGTGAATGAGCTTTTTTTGTTTTTACCTGCCCAGCCTTCGTCTCCATCGTGGTCCAGCTCGTCTAGCTCCTTCAGGTCGTCCTGTTTTAGGATAGAGGGTCGCTTCACCATCTCTCCACCTGCATCACGTTGGCCGCCCTGAGGCCTACTGTCAGGACCACTTTGCCCACGAGAGAACCTAAAAGAAAGGAAGAGGTTTTGTAAGTGACATGTTGAAAGTACAAAAAAATGGCCCCAAAAAGCAGGAGAACTGGAACTCAGTTAGAAATCAAGCTACATTGTGAGCTATTAGGAGTGAGTTTTTGTTTTTTTAACATACAAAAAAAAGACCATGTGAATAAACTGTAGCACAATACCATCCTTACAACTGATTTTGGCAAGCAACATACCTTGGAGCAGGCCCTTCCCCAGGTGCCGGGTACCTATACGGCCCCTGAGGGCCATAGGGGGCCGGGAAGGGCAGGTAGGGAGGATACATCTAAAAAGAAAAAACACAGATCATGTTTAGATACTAATTCTTTGTGAACAGGATAGCTATTATCTAAGATCAGCTGTGGTAGTCCATAGCCTGTTATTTATACATAAAATTTAAAAAATCATAAAAAGAAAGTGCAGCACTGGCAAATTCTGCACGCCATCCAGACACACGTTATAATTTAATATTGGCAATGCATTGCCAAGCAGTTGTGGGGCTTTGGAAAAAAAACATAGAAAATAAATAATACAATATTCGCAGGAAATCAAACAGAGAGAAAAGAAAGAAGTAAGAAAACTTACGAAGGGAGGCATGATCCCCCGGTATTGGGGGAAACCAGGCCCCACAGGGGGCTGGGGCAGCGGTAAGGCGGGGCTGCCTGCGGGAGGGTTCCTAGGTGGCCCGTGGGACTGAGGGTTTGGAGGCGGGACCCCAGCTGCCCCATCCATCATCAAAGCCCCACCAGTGCCACCCTCCACTGCCCCCTCCCCAGACAGGGTGGGTGCCAGGGCTCGGCCCCCACCGTCCCGCCAACTTGTAACGTCTGAGGACAGTGAACAAAAGAGAGGACAGAGCGGTAGTCAGTAGGGTTTATGGGCTTTAATGGAATAGGATCACAGATGCAAAGCCATTACGATGGAAAGATAATACACCCATACCCATGTCTGGAGTACTTAATAATATGAGTGGATTACACATTTGACATATAACTTCATGTTAATAAACAGGAAACTTTTTATTTTATTTTTTACATTAACTCATTTAGCTGACGCTTTTATTCAAAGTGACTTACAATTATATTATTCAGAGGTCACAAGCCTCTGGAGCAACTAGGGGTTAAGTATTTTGCTCAGGGACACATTGGTGGATGTGTCGCAGTAGGAAATGAACACAGGTCTCCCAAACCAAAGGTATGTCCTGAATTTCCTATTTAAATTTGGTGTTAGCAAGCACTAAGCAACACCAACAAAAAGCATAAAGAAAACAATAATATCAATACATTGTATTCACTCTTATGTGCATTTGTAACAATAAAGCAAAATTAATAATTAACAGGGGGAAAAAAGCTCTAACTATGTCAACTGAACCACTACACAAGATCTGAAGTCTGTAACATAATAAATACTGCAAGTACAAAAGCACTCCTCCTAAAAACAATCTTGGGTGAGAGAAGTTGTTTTCACCACCACTGACATAGTTAATTGACTTGTTGATCAATTATTGGAGACATATGGGCATCACTCACTCTGGGGGCGGAGGCTTGGTCCGGGCCCATACCACTGATCTGCAGTGCCCTGTTCTCTGCCAGCTTTGTCCTGGTCGCCAGCCGCCTGCAGGGTGGGAAATTCCTCGCGAGAGAATGGCGACGGTTGGTTTGATCCCTTTCCACCTGTAGAAAGGGAGGTCAAGGGGAAGATGTTGTTTTAGAGGGACACGTGTAATTAAAAGCATATTTGAGATAAATGGATACATATGAGAGATATGCACAAACTAGGGATGTACCAAAATGAAAATAATATGTACCGAATATAATGAAAAACTTTCCCAAATGCCACACAAGGTTTTTCACATTTTTTCCATTGCACAAATTAAATAGTCAAAATGTACTTTTTACTTAGTGTTTCCCACAGGATTTGGAGAGACTGTTGGGTGGGTCTGAGGCCTGAGCGGGTCCGGTAAAGTAAATTATGTGTCTATTTACTTTTAATGGACACATGTAATATGTTTTATACATGAATTTAATCCAATTAATCTTATTTCCATACTGAATAGACAACTTATTTTGAAAACCAGACATGTGTGTGTCCTCGCGCTAAATTCATCAAGTCTGAACCAATTTAACCCAAATAATGTTGTATGTGGTTCGAACACCAAAAGCGCGTTTTTTTTTCTATTTTCGGCCGATTAATTTCGGTGTCCGAACATTCGGTGCATCCCTTACACAAATATGAAAACTTACCATCCCCTTGTGTTCCAAGTGTGACACTGGCCTGTGCCCAGGACCTTGCCCCGGCGACCTGGGTTGAAGCTGTGGCCAGAGCCTGGGGGGGGGGGGGGCATACACACAAAGAGACGAATACCATATGATACATGTAAACTATGGCTGCAATAAATCTCCATGCAAATTATTAACTAGACTATGACTGCATTCGTGTTTCTGTCACTGACCTCTGAAACTGGCGGGGTTCTCGGGCGGGTCGGTGCAGGTATCGGTGAAGCCACAGGCGGCTGCGATTCCGGCTGCGGTGCTGACAATGCATCGGTACTGAGAGAGAGAAAAAAAGTCACAAATAGGGGAGGTTACACAAGATAGCCTCAGCAAAAGAAAACTGTCAGTGTGATAATTTTTTACCCACTGTACTAACTTTAACAAGCAAATGTTTGCAGCGGGTGCCATAGATTGGTTACTAAAGGGTCTTATTACCTCTTTGGGTCTGCTTGTTCCTGTTTGCTTGCCCATCCTGTGCCGTCTTTGGGAACGAGGGAGACGTTGGGATCGTTGCCTTTGTTCTCTGCCTTCAGACTGGGCAGGTTGGCAGGGGGTGGCATACGCCGCGCGGAGGCAACTTTACCAAGAGACTGCAGGCCATGGCGGGGGGGAACTGATATGGGGAGGAGAAAGGAGGTCATTAGCACAGATGGACCACTGAAACCTGACACCAATTAAATCTACTGGGTGCAAGGAGGGAGCCTGACGACAGGGATGGCATTTGATGCTTACTTTGTTGGATACACAATTAGGATGCTGAACAACCGACAAGCTTAGATGCTTGCTAGTTCCAGTCTGATGATATTGATGAATAAGGTTCAGAAAAAAATCTTCTTCAAGTTATTAAACTAAAAAAGTTCCGCAAACTCACTTCACTTACAGTTTATAAAGAAGTATTTGGACAAGAATGCTCACAGAAGCATGGAAAAGACTTCCAATTCTTAAAAAATGAATCTGTGCCGAATATCAATACCTCATTTGTTTCCTCAAGGCTCAGAGAAACCACAGCAGTGCATGGCTTCACTATGTGGGGAGGGGGGTCTGCAGTTTTGAAACAGAGACAGCTGCTTAGATCTAGTGGGGAGCTTCTGAATAAAACATAGACTGGGGACTCAGCACAGAAGTCAAACAGCGTCCACAAGTAAGCCTCTGTCTCAGGTTGGGCTCAGTGGCTTCGAGGCTCAGCTGACACGCCAAAGCTGGAGATCCATCCACCCTCTAGACCATGCATAACTTCTTTCTATGGCTACAGTTGTGATACATTTTAATAGACAATGTTTTTCCCCTATTTAGGCTATGTTCAGTACCTCATTTGCAGGCCAAAAGTGACCTAAATCCGATTTTGCCAATGTGAACAGCCCAAGTCACATAGAATCTGATCTTTTCCAGTTCAGATTTGGGCCACTTCCATATGTGGTCCAAACTCCACACTGACTTTGACGAAAAAGCTCCGCAAAAGCCATCCACTGGATGGCGAGCTCTTTTCTGAGTTATGTGCATGATATTTGTCTGAGCAGAAACAGTAGGGAGAGAGAGAGAGAGAGAGAGAGAGAGAGAGAGAGAGAGAGAGAGAGAGGGAGGGAGTGAGTTGTGGGGCCGTTGCGTTGTCCAGAGCCAGAAACCGTAATGAAAAGAACAGAAAGTTATGAACACTTGTCATAATTTGGGAGAAATGTGACCCATGAGAGGACAATAAAAAACAGGAGTCTCCCGTGAGCTAACCAGAGCTCCTTGTTTACTTCTGTAGCCTAATGCCACGTTTCAGACCGGTCGGAACTGGGAAATTTCCAAGTTGAAATATCCAACTTCTGACCTCAAAGCGTTTCAGTTGCATGGCGGTGAATGGCTGACAGTGACAAAGGCTGACAGTGATGTTTTTTGGCAAGTTTATGCATAGTTAAACCCTCCACAGTGCACTTGGTGTTAATTAAAGGGATGGACATTTTATCAAAAGCAAGTGATAAACATGTTACTTGTTTACTGTGTATCTTTCTAGCTATATCAGTTTGTAATCCTTAAAAGTCAACAAAAGTTGTAGGCTATGTTTTCAAATGTCTTCACATTTCTGGGTATTTTTAACATTTTCCTGAATAACTTTTGGTTATTCAATTTACATGCAGAACAAGTTTTACTGTTTGATACTAGTATGTATTATTTTAATTTAAAACTTTACTTTGCCTTTTAGTTTATTGTTTACCATTTAAAATGTGTGCTTCCATGGGAGCTACCATTGTTGTATCATTTGGTTGCTACTGATTAAGTTAGGGTACATATTTTTTTCTCAGAGTTAATGAGCAGGAAATCCAACTTCAAGTGGCGAAATTGCTGCATGTGACGTTGTGTTATTCTTTTGTGCATGCGGGTCACTTTCAGGCCAAGGACAGTTGACATTGGAGTCTGATATGGGCCACAATTAAATAACAATGTGAACTGTCAAAGAAAAAAAAAAATCAGATCTGGGAGAAAAAAATTGGAATTGAGCATTAAGTCTGATCGTAACCTTAGTGACAGGTGATAAGGCTTATAAATAAGGGTAATAAATATCCCTGAATATTAACACTGTCTGCAAAACCAGGGTGGTAGCCAGTTGGGAGATGCAGCATATCATCTGCTTCCTGTATTGGAAATCAGCGCCAGAGCTTTTAGGTAGACAATAGGCTAATGCATCAATGTGGCTGTGCTTGGTGACGGGAGACAAAACAGCACACACAGCCAGTCACTATTAATTACAATAACTGATGACAAAATGTGCTTAAATTGTAAAACAGAAGGAAAAAAAAGAATTTAGGGATAAATAAAACAGATTCTAGCAAAAATTAAAACTTTCACAGGGCATATCTTTTGCTCCTGGATAATAAACAGGGTTGTTCCTGGCTCAGAATGGGCCTTTGGGGGGGTGACTTTACATGACAGTTAGCATGATGGGTACGGGTTCAGTAAAGGCAATGACTTAGCTAATGACCAAAATCTATGCATTTTCTTGTTATTTCTGACCATTTGATAAACACTGACTTTATTTGGATAATCTGTCAACAGATGGTTTATTAGTAGAGATTTAGCTGCTAATGTTTGTGTATTCATTATAATTTCAGACAATAGTACAGGCTATTATAGTTTACCATTAGTAGCGTATAATAGGGGTGGGAGAAATCATCGATTCTCAGATGCATCGCGATGCGGACGTGGAAGATTATTAATCGATGCACAAATGTCTAAAAATCGATTATTTAAATGTTAATTGATAACGTAAAGTTGACGGAAAGCAAAAGGCGGAACTCGCGGAAGAGCAGCGCCTGGACCGTCCGAGGAGCGCACACAACAGAGAGACCAGTGTCCCCCTGT
>JAPMOB010240424.1:19496-30148 GCA_029875015.1 Lepomis gibbosus | reverse complement strand
AAACATTACTCACAATACACACGTAAACTTTTTTATACAGCACCTTTTACAGACAGGATGCGTCACAAAGTGCTATATAGTACAAAAAGAAAAAGCTATTTGAAAAAACTATTTGCTGTATTCATTCTGTCAGATTCAGAAAATGCACTGCAGCTCAGCAATACCTTACTGTCTGTGAAAAATGTCATACTATATTTAGTCTATTTAACCATTTTCCAAAGCAGTGTTAAAGATTGCCCGAAGTTTTGGATAAATCAGGGCCATACCCAGGATTTTACAAACACGCATGCCATGGTTGAAAGCTGCCACCGCAAAACCTAAAAAGCCTTATGATTTAAAAAAATTTTATCAGTTATATTTTCTTTGAATTTTATTGAATTTTATCAAAGAGTTCTTCCTGTGAAAAGTAACTACTTGAGTCAAACTAAAATAACTGGCAGAACTCTGTCACTATAATTAGTAGCCTACCAGATAACATACAGCTCCTTTATTTGACTCCTCACACAGCTGAGAATGACAGTCTGGTTGTGAAATTGTGGATCCTGGTTGAAAATACTGCATCCAAAAATACTGCAATGAGCTTAAAATGTGTACATTTTAAACTGTAGAAAATAAACAGATGCTGAGGTCACTGGAAGATAAGATAAGATTTGAGTGGGCTGCCAAAGCGCAGGCTATTAAATTAAAGAGGTCCTGTATGTTGCAGAAAATCACCCAAAACACCAAAAAAAGACAAACACTAAACAAAATGGCTTGATCATTATTATTACATCATTAAGACAGAGTCTTCAAAACAACCCCATCTTCTTATCTGCATCTTAAGCCTGGCAAAAGCTCATAGGAACTCACAAAATGTGTGTCCACTATAATGTAAAGATGATTTTTAGTTATTGGGTTGAAACATGCTACATTAACAGTTGTGTATGCTCCTTTAATGTTACAGTAAAATATTTTTTCACCTGCTCTTCCTGCCTTATGACCCACAGAACTGTTGTCGCAAATGTTGCAGAATAGTGTGAACAAAACAGAGGATTTAGTATTCTTTTATTTTGATGGGAACACATTGTCTTCCTGTTATTCTGTTGCGAAATTTGACAGCTTGATGCAACTTCCTGAAAGATTGACAGCTTGTACCGCTCTCTTTAGTAGTGGAAACGATAGCTCCCGTTGTGTGAGAGACGCAATCACAACTCACATCGCCATCTGATTTTTGATTCTCGGATTTTATACTTTCAAAGAAGTTTACAAGGCGCGGGCGCTCACTTCTGGAGTTTATAACACTCTACTGGGCATGAAAGTGGAGCGGACGCCTCAAACAAAGTAAAAGAGGAGATAGACCTGTCCGTTTGATGGCTGCTGGGGATGGAGCCCAGCTGCCGGCCACAGTAGCGGCCAGCCGGAGCGTGGAGAAGGCGCTCGAGGAGGCTGCCGCTAGCGGGGCTCTGAACTTGTCCAACCGAAAACTGAAGGAGTTCCCCCGGAGCGCCAGGAACTACGACCTGTCCGACATTACACATGCAGGTCGGTTTGCTTTTCACTGTTTCCCCTGACTTACAAAGCAGTACGAGCGAGCTAGCTGTTATGAAGACAGGCGCCTTTTGTTTTATTGCCACCTGCTTCTTTCTTCTAACGGGCAGGGCACCTCTTTCCTGCAACTCCGACACGTTTCACCAGGCTCCGTTAAATATCCCCACAGTTTTTGGTCCTGGTGACTGTCACAACTGTAACGTTATGCCTTATAAAATTACGAGTTAAGACGTCTTCAATATCTTTAGGACTTACCTCTTACTTCGGCTCGTGTATTACGTTCCTTCACCAAAATGGTGCGACTAATAAGACTTGTTAAAACTGGCCCATAGCTGACGTTAGTTGAGTTCCTGTGTGCTCCAGTGTTGCAGTTAGCATGCGGTGTGCACCAGAATTATATATATATTTTTTAAATAGTCCCTGTTTGGTGGTGTATATCAAAATGGAGACTTATTGTGTGGGGTATATTTACTGCTCTCTTTAAGCAAAGCCGTGTGAAGCTCTAGCCTATAGAAGAAGCTCGAAGTGGTGTTCCCTGAACTTCAAAGAAAAAAGGAAAAACAATGTCAGACATGACAGTTCCTCTTCTCACTGAAAACCTACATTGCCAGTCCTATATAAGCCTGCCCTTGAGTCGTTAAAGTTTAGACCTTCATTCTCTAGGTTCATAGCTTTTCCTGTTTTGGCACAGCCTTTGGTGGTTTTTAGTCACCCTCATTCTGATTTGACTGATGGGCCTGTTGTGTAACAACATGGCAACCTTCTCCTATCCAGCCTTCTAGACCCTCTCTGAATGTGTATCTCATCACATTGAGCTAAGGTGCAAGGGACATTGTAGAAGGCTACAACAAGAGAGAGTAAAACTCAACAGAGAGGTAGGTGTGGATGTCACTGTGGATTGAGGGGAAGTACAGTTGCCTTGCCTTGTTGAAAAGAGGATTACCCCATCCAGGTTGCTGAAATCAATCTGGCTATGCTGTGACTTAAAGCAACACTCCTTATCCTCTGCTGCTGCTTTTGTGCTTTGGTAATTATGACCATCTGCTCATAACAACCCAGGTCCGGGCCCTGTGGGATGAGGAGGCCTTGAACACACTTAACAGGCGCAGGCACCTGCCGCTGGGGCAGCTCCACCCCAGTGGCTTTGGAAGTGATGAATGCATTCCATGCCTTAGTTAATGCCACTTGATTAAGACTCGTTTATCCAGGTGCAGGTTCTTGGATAAATGAATAATCCAGCTCGTCTCAGAGTTAGGTTTAAAGAGGCACTGTGCTGATTATATACACTGAACACTTTTTGTTTTTGCCCCCATTCATCATGAGCTGAACTCAAAGATCTAAGACTTTTTCTGTGTACACAAAAGGCCTATTTCTCTCAAATAGTTCACAAATCTGTCAAAATCTTTGTTAGTGAGCACTTCTCCTTTGCAGAGATAATCCATCCACCCTTCAGGTGTGGCATATCAAGATGCCGATCAGACAGCATGGGGATTGCATAGGTGTGCCTTAGGCTGGCCATAATAAAAGGCCACTCCAAAATGTGCAGTTCCATCACACAGCACAATGCCACAGATGTCACAAGTTTTCAGAGTGCGTACAATTGGCATGCTGACTGCAGGAATGTCCACCAGAGATGTTGCCTGTGAATCGAAGGTTCAGTTCTCTTCCATAAGCCGTCTCCAAAGGCTTTTTCGAAGAATTTGGCAGTACATCCAAACGACCTCACAACCGCAGACCACACCAGCCCAGGACCTCCACATCCAGCATCTTCACCTTCAAGATCGTCTGAGACCAGCCACCCGGACAGCTGCTGCAACAATCAAAGACAAGCTGTCAGGAACCGTCTCAGGGAAGCTCATCTGCATGCTCGTCATCCTCATCGGGGTCTCGACCTGACTGCAGCTTCGCACAGCCATTGAAGAGGAGTGGAGTGGAGTGGAGTGGAGGAGTACGGACAATGCCGGACCCCGCCAATACAGTGAAACTGCACATTTTCGGTGGCCAGGTATGCCACCCAGCTCTGTGCTGACTGCCTGCTGTATATGTCGACTTGTAATGTCTCAGGAGGATTTCAAGCTCCCATCATATTATTGTGGGTGGTGTTGCACCAAAATGATCAGCTTGTTGTTATCCAGATCGCCCATGTTTGCTCCTTGTGTAAATTCCATCGTGGAGGACAGCAAAAAAGTAAAAATTATTGTAACTTTGGGCGGCAATGCCATCTACTGTTACCGTTGCCAGCATTTTCTTCCAGCCTCACATCATTTTAGCCAGCTGCCTGAATGCAACCTGCAAAACATAAAAAATACTCTCATTTTCTTCTGTTATATTTCCGGTAGCACTGATCCAACATCTTCACTCCCAATACTGATACCTTGACTGAAACATTGCTTCCTAACTTTGTGAAGCAAAATACTATGTTAGCTCTCCCAGCAAAATGTTCAGGTCTGCCAGCACACTGCTGACGCATTGGGTAGCATGTGAATTGAATTTTAGAGATCAGCCCCCTTGTCACAATACCTGGGCCAGCTATCTGAGTCAGAATTGGGCGGAAATCCGGTATCCGTATCGGATGGTTGCTTCCCTAATTTCCGATGGATAAGACGCTTCAGTGTGTGCATGTAAAAAAACAAAAACAGACTAAATGCTTTGGAGCGTGTTAAAATGCATCATATCTCTTTATTTAGCGTCCATATAAACAGTTGGAATCTCTAATCAGAATGATCAGTCGGCTTGAAGAAATCTTGACCATGTAACTGCTGCTTTTTTTAGATCTGTTTATATTCCTTAAAGCAAGGTATAGTTTTGGTATCGATAATGAAACTCTTACATTGGCATTACTATTGATTTCCTTGTCAGGTCAGCTGATCTGCTGTAAGGAAGAGCTGCATTAACAACCAGTTACTGTGACTCGGGCTTTTCTCTGGCACATTCTGAGGGAGACTTTTAGACATCAGGACTTTTGGTAAATTCTATAGGGATGTCAAGAAATATTATGAAACCAATCAAAATGGGATGTGTTCATCACTTGAGTTGGCCCTGCCTTCACAGTGAACAAGCTGTTGACACAACAGTCATTCACACTGGCTCGTGGTGACTCATTTGTTATTAAGTCTAACTCTAGGGTTGTGCTCTTATACAGACCCAATTGTAGACATTTAGCCTCACCTATGCTATCTCTGTGGTAAAGTGTAGTATTCGTGAGATCAGGTGCTCTCAGTTTCACTGAAATACCTGGTAGTTAAGCTGACTCAGGCAGACATTACAGTATATCAGCTGTGGCGTTCAGCAAACCTGGCTGCACCTTCTGTTTCTGTGTGTGTGCGTGCGCAGGCGGGCGGTGACAGTCCTCGCTGATTCACCAAACTCTCATCATGGTTGTCAGGTATGGTCTCGCCATAGATCTGAACTAATCCTCATGTAAAGTTAAGGGGGCAAGATACTTGAGTGGGATCTGATGCAGCACAGGCTCCTTACATTTTCCTTGAGGATCATGAATGAAGATATTTGGAAAAGTGGGTTCAGTTTGACATTTGATAATAAAACGGTGGCCTTTTAGTGTGCTGATGGGATCTTTCTTCTCCTGGACCCAAATTATCAAACAGGATAACACTGTTGAAATGTTTTTCTTGAAACAGCGGATGTTTGGTCTTTAGTTCATGACATCCTCTGGGAACAAGAAGCCAGGCGGCCATAAAGGTTTCTATGGTTGTGTACTGTTCATATTTGAACCTCTACCTGGTACCTTTTTTACTCTCTCTATTGCTAACTCTGCTAATCACATTTCAAGTTCTTCATAAAAAGAGACTAGTTTGTCAGTGAAAGCTTTTAATATGAAACTGCACCTGGAAATGTTTCATCAGCAGTAACGTAAAAATGGCCGTAACAGTTTCCTAAAGCGCAATGTGACATCTTTCAATGTGTTGCTTTGTCCGACGAAAACCCAAAGATATTCAGTTTAATATGGCATGAGAGAGAAAAGCAGCAGTTTCTCATGTTTGAGAGGCTGTAACAAGGGAACTTGTTGTGTTTTCGTTTGGAAGATTAATTGCTCTTCAAAATTGTTGCAGATTATTTGTGAGTCTTGTAAGCGTGTCCTCAAGTCAGCAAATTCAGTTGTAGTCAGCTACATCAGTTATCCCAGGTTGATATCTCTTTAATGTCTCTGTGTTGATCAAGTCTCTGTGGGACCAATCAGGGAGCTGGACTGCTGCACGATATTTGCACCAACATCATAATGTGTGTTAAACTAAATGATCTATATCAATACTGCAATATTAAAGTAAACACAGTATACTGCAATTTCATATTTGATCTATATCGCCCACACCTAATTCTTTTGATACTAATATGCCACTGTTTGCTGTTAGCAAACTTGCACATCCAGTAAATAAAGAGTACAATGAGCATCCCATTCAATTCTTTCTTAGCTGACTAGTGTAACTGACCAGTATTCCCTTCACTTTTTACCTCAGCTTTATTTTGGTTTCCACTAAATCCTGAGGAAAAACTACAACCGCTAAATGTTGTGCTTTTTCCAGCAGCCACTCGTTGCTGCTGTTTTCCAGTGCTGGAAAGGTAGCGTGGTAACTGTTAAGGCAAATGTAATTGAATGAATCCTATATAATCACACTGAGAGTAACTAACTGTCAGCTAACTAGTAGTTAAAACAACCTTCCAGCCTAATGTCTGATGTGCAGCATGTATTCACTATTATTTATTTAAACTAGGCATTTGCAAAAAGACACAGCTCAGCTTATGCAGAGTAAGCTGAATATTAGTGATGCTGTGTCGCAACAGAAAGGCATGAAAATGGGGGGTGAACTGGGATAAGACTGGGCTGTGGACGCCCAGCGGTGTTTATGATAAAGTCGGCCCCCCTTCTTCCCCTCAGGAAGGTCAAAGGTTCACACACACACTCGCCAATACACACACAAAGACGACTTGGCCTGCCTCCCCAGAGTGTTTCCCGGTAGCTCAGAGCGCTTGAAGAGAACAAAGCCCAGCCATTGTATGTTGTGTGCACCTTGTGGACCCACACGTCTGTGTGTTGTTGCACCGACACACTGCCCACCCTCAGGCAAATGCTTTTATAATTAGGTTTACTGTATGAATGGGGTTTGAAATGATGATATTTGTGTTACCGGACTGAAGCTGTCAGAGAAGAGATGTTTGGTGCCAATATTCTGTATCTTTAAATCCCATCACTTTCACGCCAAAAATGAATATATAAGATTTTGTAGATTTAAAAAAAAAAATAAGATTCAGATTTTTTATTTTTTATTTATTTATTTTTTTGTCCGGTCTCCTACATGCAGTAATTCAATATCTTCATGAAGTTGCTAATTGTTTCATGACTTCATGTGCAAGGAGGATCCTCATGTTTTTGCTTTTTTTATACAACAATTTGTGAGAAAGCTTTCTGATCAAGAAGACCTGTTCCCAGCTTTCAAAGCATTTCTGAGTTGGAGGGGCGTTGTTCTGTCTCAGGATGCCTCATTAGATCTCGCACAGTGACACAGGGCTGAAACTGACTGATTATTCTGCCGATCATCTAAAGTTTGGGAGTATTTCAGACCGAGACCCAACAGCACTGTGCTCTGTGAGCTCTGTGAATTGGAAATATCTTAACACAGAAGCAGCTGCTGTACACGAACACCTGAAGCGAAATCATCCCAGAGCCCTTTGTCTAGACCATGGCAAGACAGCACCATGTTTCCTATTTTGTCCTCACAAATTCAAATTCAAGTTAGCTTTATTGGCATGAATGTATAACCGCAATATTGCCAAAGCAATATAAGCACAAGGTATTAGGACCAGGGGCGTAATTAATGACTACCTGGATGTTGACTTGAACCCCATTTACAAGTTGAAAACTAGTAATTAATATTAGTTACCTGGGGATCTCATGTGATATTTAATAAGTGCAGAGGTTGCCTGTTTTTATTCAAGCCGGCTGTATATGGAGTCAGAAAAGGACTGTTTGTGTAGATTAATCTTTCAATTAATTGTCTATAGATGTAGACAGTGAAAAATGCCCTTTGTAGTTTTCCAAAGCCCAATGTGAACTTATTCATCCAACAGTCTAAAACCTAAAGCTGTTCATTATATATGACAAGGAAAAGCCTCGTTTGAGAAGCTGGAAGCAGCAAATGTTGACCTACAATTCAATATTTAGCATTCTTTGTTTTAGCTGGGATCCCTCCATTTTTCTGTGCTTTGTCCTCTTCTAAGTGGAAAGCGATGAGCCTGCAGTGGAAATGATTAATGAGTGCTTTAATGGCATGTTGGCTGCAAATTCAGGAGGTTCATCCAGCTGCTGCTGATAGTGGAGAGCCGTTTAGAGAGGGTGCAGGTTCCAAACCAGCAAGTGATGCTTGACATGTATACCTGCATTTGTTAAGGCCTCAGAATGCTTCAGATGAAGTGCTTGTGAGCTATAAAAATGCCTTTGCTCCTTATTAAAACACTGAAACCACAGAGCACTGTGAGTGAGTGAGGCATATTGCTTTTCCAATTTTGGACCTCCCTAATACTAAGTGAGTAATGTAGAAAATGAAAGGGATCAGGTAGTCAATAATAAAGGACTGAGTGAGGTCGGGACATCCCTCTCAGGAATAAACAAGATATTGAGTTCTTCCTTTATTAAAAATGCTCATGTAAGTGCAATTTTAGTTGGTTCCATAGCAGACAGAAGCAATGGAAATGTTGCATGGACACACGGGTAATAAAGTGACCTCCAGTCTCATATGACCTCTGGGGATGTGAGAGACCAGGCTTGTTGTTGGGAGCAGGAGGGGACACACACACACACACACTCAATAATACCACAACTGAGAAGACCAGCAGCTCACTTACTGAAATAATTGTGTGGGTGGGTGTGTGTGTGTTTGTGTGGGTGGGTGGTGTATTTCCATGCCATGTTAAAGGTGGCTCTGGACTTTGCAGCTGTGTCTAGCTTGGATTCACTACAGTTGCACTGGGTTCACCCTGTCTTTGGCATAAAAGTTTAAAAGATGGTGCAGAATAAACCTCTGACAGCTTGACATCTCATAGAGTAGCTGTCAAGGGACAGGGCTGCCACCCCAGAAACTTAATACCAGAGCACCTGCATCTGATGCTAGCAAATAGCTAATAAATACTCCTCCCTCCCTCTTTGTGACTTAATAAGGTTTGGGTAGATGTTGGAGATGGTGATTATTATGAATTGATGCTGTTTTGAGACTAAATTAGTCCAGCGCAGAAAACACTTCCTGTCAAATCCTCCTCAGTGGGGCTGCTGATGGGCTGCAACAGGGACGGTTGACTTTAACTTTTCTTGACAGCTTGTGTTCGTCATGGGAGTTTGTGTAAACTATGGTACTAATATCCAGGGCCTCCAGATATCCTCCAGACTTTTCCTCTTGACTATTATGAGGTTGACATTTGTGGTTTTGTGTCTTCATTAACATATATTGGATGGATTGTGCAAGATGATTTGATTCAGACATTCATGTCCATCACTTAATAAACACAATAACTTAATATAGTGACTGATTGTAACTGATAAACATCAACATATTAACATTGTGAGCTTGTTAGCATTCTCAATGCAAAAGATACAAAATGACCTGCGACACAAAAACATGTCTGCCTTGAGCTAAAATTTCGTATGATGCTTTCAGAAAATACAAATCAGAAATGGCGGAGAAACTTATTGTCTTCATCTGTTGTAAGTCACATGTTTACTCCGTTACATATACTCAAGTAAGTTGTTTGAGTAATGGTACTTGTGAGAGTAGTTTTAATGCATCATACTTTTACTCTTACTTTAGTAGTATTTAAAGAGATACATTCAGCGCGCTACTTATTTATTTATATATTTACTGCAGTCAAACAGCCGCAGGACTCCTTTAGAGCCGAATAATGGCGGAAGCTACAGAGTGGAAGTATGGCTTTCAAATAGCTCTAGCCCACCTTGAGGCCAGCTCTGTCTCATCCCAGGACGTCCGATATAGACGCTGCCTCAAAGCGTTGGTATCTAACGCCCTAAGATGAGACCATGTAGGTGCAGCGGGTTTCAGTTGTGAAGTCCATAGGTTATAGGGGTGGGAATCACCAGAGGACCCACGATACGATATTATCACGATATTTGTCACAATACGATATCATTGCGACATATTGCGGTGTATTGCAATTTATTACCTTTTTCCCAACTTCAAATTGTGTCCCTAAAGGAAAACTCTTTTTCTCGTGGACTGAAAAAGCAACTGATTTTAATATTTTAGTACCAAAAAGTAAAATTCTCATGTACAATTCATATAATAAAAGATTGATACTTGACCTCCATATATCGATACAATATTGCCATGGAAAATATCGCGATACTATGCTGTATCGATTATTTATTTATTCCCCCCCACACCCCCCACCCCTAGTAGGTTACACCGTGCGGACACGAAGCTGACGCAGAGCAGTGTCTGTTGTGTTAATGCAGATATGTTTAATAATAAATAGCCTCACACAGTACATCATACTTAAAAACTCCTCCTGCTTTTTGCCTTAATGTAAATATTCAGGCTAACAGTGTACGAGCAGTCTGTATTTAAGTAGCCATGCTCGTTGCCATGTCCTGGTGTAAACATGGCAGGTTATCTATTCAGGAGATGATGACTTGTAATTTCATCACAAATAAATACAAATGTAGGTTCACTTCTTTACCTTACCATCTGAAGTAATTCAAGTCTCATCCACATCAAATAAAATACTTTATTTCTTAAGTTACTCGCTACTCAAGTAATTCTTTTAGTAGGTACTTCTGTACTCTTACTCAAATAGTTATTTTGATGACCACTTTTATTTATACTTGAGTACTTCTTTTTGCAAAGTAACAGTACTTTTACATGAGTACAGTTTTTGGCTCCTCTACCTACCTCTGTTTTCTTGCTGAAAAGCTCACTGACTAAGTTGCTAGAAACCACAAAACTACTGTACTGTACTGTGTGTTAATGGTCGGGTTGAGCAAGCCCTGATTTCAACTGTGTGTGTGCGCGCGCACTTTGAACTCAGCATATGGCTGTAGCATTCTCTGTCAGTTGTTTACATCTGTTCTGTTTCATTAAATGAGACCGTGTGTTTGGATGTTC
>JAPMOB010240424.1:0-19327 GCA_029875015.1 Lepomis gibbosus | reverse complement strand
CCTCTCTGCTGCGGATGTGGGCTGCGCGCTCTCTCGGTCTTCACTTCTGCTTTGTCTATCTTCTTCTGAGTCCTCACTGCGTTGTGTGGCAATCAGAAAGCTCACTTTCTGATTGCCACACACTTTCTGTCAGCCAACATGTTTCCAGCCAACCCGGTCGAGCCCGTTTTTAAAGGACTTCTGATTTAAATGTCTCTGAAAATAAAATGCCAGATGGATCTTTTTTTCCTTTTAAAAGACATTCATCGGGAAACTGTTAGGAGTCTTTCATGAACTGATAAATACTGGACTAGTTGTTAGTGTCAGCTAATGAATGCCATGGCTTGTGTAATTATAGAATGAAGCTCCTCTCTTGTAGCAGAGAATGGCGGGGACCTTAAGTCAGTTATTCCTTCCAGTGGAGGGGAAATGAGCCTGATGCTAACTTTTTTTGTCACGCTTTAGTTTACAGTATATATTGTGATGGCGGGACGTTTCTGTGTCTGTCTGAAACCTGCTGGTGTGTTTTCTCTCTCAGAGCACAGCAGCTGGTGGGGAGGGGGAATCCCTCCTCATTCCCATGGGAGGAGGTAACAAGAGAAAAGGCAGAGACACAGACAGGGAGGCTGTAGGACAACACCACCAGTCTGCCAATAAACTTATACTGTGCTGTACATTAGTGGGGACCCATCAAATCCCTTTTATTTTTCCCAAATTCCATGTTTTCCGTTTTAATTTTTCTGAATTCTATGTTTTACAATTGAAACATACAGTGTGTTATCATATTGTGGATTAGTACTTTCAAAAATTCTAAAGGGAAAATATAAAAAATGTAATGAATATCAATGATTTTGATGTATCATGCAAATATGCATAGGAGTAAATGTTTGTGCAGTTATTTATGGGGACAATCGATGAATGTGTTGCAACAGTAGAATATTGTGAGCACAAATATAATACTGTTTAATGGGGAACAATTCACAATGAATGTATTGTTGCAGTAGATGTATTTTCTATTTGTCCCCTGTTAAATAGGTTATAACTTGCCTCCTGACAATTTCTAATAAGTGGGCCTGCTGAAAGCTACTCTCACGTGGGCACAAGGGCGTGCGATTCATATCCCAATATAGGTAATTTCAAATCCTAATAATGATATCTATATATCCCGATGTAGAATCTTTTTTTGTAAATTCAATAAAATATCATGAGTTACTGTTACTGAGTTAATTTCCAAGATTAACTCAAGATTTGTCTCTGCATCATAGTGGTGGGGTAACTCAAGAAATACAACACTATCACAAATACCATGATGTAGAGTGAACAACGACACAGCAAGTAATGTAACAAACGTTAGCTAGTAACTAACGTTTGGTGGGCAAACTGTTTCTACTTCCTGCTGCACAGCTAACATGAGAGGATGAGATGGTGCCAGAGCAGCAGCTCCAGACTGCAGTGCTCACAGCTGTCCTTGCTGCTATAGCTAACATCACAACAACAGCATGTCTTGGTGAACCAGAAAGTAAGCTGGATGTCTGAGGGCGAATCATTAAAAGTTACCTGACACAAATATCATGGCTGGAACTGCTGGAATAATGTTGCGTGGCACGACAGACAGACTTCTCTCTTTGCTATGAGCTCCTCGTTTTAGCGTCCATGGTCTGATCTCCCTGTTCGGTATTATCCAGTTATGAGTAAGCTTCACTCTCCATATTTGTTTATCCTGAATGCAAATTTTTTTTTCTGCCACACCAGCATGTGCGGATCGCGGTGAAGTTAGTTTCAAGTTGGATATTAGTTTACGTTTGATGTTCGATAGATGTTGACTATCCAACGTAAAACTAGCTTCACTGCTTTGCAAAGCTCTGTCCTCTCACAAAAATATTACAGCAAAGTGCGGAATTTATGCGCAATAAACGATAGAGCATAATTGTTAACACATACGTTTTTCTATCGTCATGTCGCACAGGCCTACGTGGGCAACGCTCCTCTTTGTTTACAAAACTGTTTTTAAAAATCCACATTTTGGCAGATTCCAAAATATTCCGCATTTTACAGTTAATTCCATTTTTTTAAATCAAATTTTGCAATTCCATCCGTGTTTTGCCTCATCACACAAATCATAGGGTGTATCACACAGTGCAACATTGCCGCTCACTGAGTGTTTATATAGTTTTTCGAGTTCTGTGGAAGAAGACGTATCAGCCTTTTAATCCGCACACTTACATTCCATTGTTGGTTTGACTCTTTTCAGTAACAAAAATATTGTTAGTATCGAAGTGTGTCATTTGTTCCACCATCCTCCTGTCACTCAGTTCATTGTATAGTTAGGCTTTGTATAGTCCGCTGGGGGACAGCTGACCCACATCAAAGGTCCCAGGCTGGATCTGAAACCAGGGCATCATGGTTCTATGTAAGGGTCTCTACTTTCTTTATTTCCTTATCTGTTGTGTTGTAGCTGCTGTTTCCTCCAGGCTCAGCAGGCAGCCATTAGTTAATGTGCCTCAGTCCCATTCCCCCCTGTCTGTGTGTTTGTCCTGCAACACAATGTAACACTATAAGAGTGTGTAAATAATCTAATGGTGTGGAGTGGACTGCTTGGTGAATAATGAAAGCTGAGGCCCTGCCTGTCTTATGTAACCCAGCAGATCCATTAACTCCCACAGTGTTTGGTGTCCAGATGGCTGATTCACTGAAGTCTGTACACGGTGGAGAATGCATATGAGGCCCAGGAGGGGTTGAAATGGCAAGATCCGTGTATGCATATTATATACACTTACTATAGAGTTATTATAGGATTACTGTTACACTGTACTTTAAAAAAAAAAAAATCAGCTCTTGTCAGTCTCAGAGGATGTGATTATAGAGAGAAGGCTGTTGCTGTAACTTTTCACTGTCACTCTCTGCCACTTGCTGTCTCTCGCTCAGCCACACACTCACTACGCTCACCAAAAGGACACTTTACAAGCATTGGACCTAAACTCTGTAGCTGACCACATCATGATAGAATGGCTGAATCTGTTCATATTTCAGAATGTCATTTAAAGGCATGTTTAATGTGTAGTTTGGTCTTGTCGTCATTTGATATACATCCCAGTGTCCCTCTTGTATTAACCCTTTAAACAACACATCCTTTGCTAACCCCACTGATGTGTAAGCATAGAGTGTAGAAAAGAAGTGGACGTAGTCGTCGTGACGTCACCCATTGGTTTGTGGACTGCTGTTTTGAAGCCTCGAGTTTGGCCGGTAGGGGGCCGCTATGTTTTTGTTTTTTTGTTTTTTGCAACCAGCAGCACCAGACGTGACCATATTTGGATGAGACGGTGGAGCTAAGGCGTGTGTGTCGAGTTAGCTAGCTTGCTAGGTGCATCTGTAATTCACGTTAACTGTCATCATTTTAAGGGCTGACAATTTTGTCTAGTGAACAACAGGCTTAAAATTAAACATGCTCACAAGAGAAAGTGAACAGCCAACTCCTAATAAGCTTTTTCAGTAGTACGGGTTACATTTACACAGTGCTGTGGGTAGGAATCACTGTTGCCTGATTTACAGGTTGCCATGGTAACAGCTTGTCAATCACAGATAATCCTGCCCTGAAGCATAAATCAGCTGAGAAGTATGTATCTATTAGTATTTCTAATGGAATCTGACTTCTTTTTGCAACCAGAGGAGTCGCCCCCTGCTGGCTGTTTGATAGAATGCAGGGTTAAGCGACTTCCACGTTTGCCTCAGTTTGCTGACTGGAAGCTTCTAGCTTGTGTGTCAGTAACAGTAACCACAAGCGGACTGGGAGATATCCCGGTGGCCTGAGGGCCATTTTGTTCTGCTGTTAAGTGTCAACTTGATCAGCGGCAGTGATAATAAAGCAACCTTTTTTTTAAATAATAGGCTAGCATGCCGGAGAATCAACGCTATAGCTCTTGTTGTCTCACTGAAGTATCCCCACGCAAGGATGCGTGACCCAAATATAACATCATCCAAACTCTTGTCAAACTACAAAGTAAAGGTTGAGTCTGTGTCACAGGGCAGCCACAGTCCCTCAGAACTGTAGACCGTCAGCCCCACCGCCTGCTTTAACCTGATTATCTCTATCTCTGGTATTATCTCTGTCTGTCATCACCAGCGACTGATTGCATGCACGTACACACAACACAGCATTGAGTCAAGTGCATGTAGTGTGCGTGTCTGACCAGTGTTCAGAAAAAAATGCACAGGAGAATGAGAGGGAGAGAAAAGGCCGAGCTGAGTTGGAGCACATTAATAGGACAAAAGCCTAAAATGATGTAAAATTACACATATATAAAAAAGAAACATACAAGCAGGGCTGCCCTCATATCACATCATTTTGTCATATCATAACAGAGTTGATTCTATGTTTTAATAAACCTGCTATTTAGGAAAGCAGGAGGTGTGTATGTATGTAAATAATGTGGGATATAGACCTGTATACTTTCTGTCAGATGGAAGTCTCTCATGTTATGCAGGTGCAAAACAAACACTCCAAAAGTGCACAAAATGATGAACTCATAAAAATGTATTCCTGTTACTTTAATAATGGAAGTGTTGAAACTATTGTTTTTTTAAACTAAAAGTAAAATATGTTATATATAAAATATGTGGTCTGTTGTGAATGTGGATGTTGGCCTGGACTGAATAATTATCTCTGTCCGTCCCTGACTGGAACCTTTCAGTGTTGTTCCTAAACCCACCATCATATACTTACTGTTCTCTTTTCTCTGGTGTAACACTCCTTCAGCCTGCATGTTGTTGCCATGACAATTTCTGCCATCTGTTTTATCTGTTTGCCTGTTTGTCACTTTTCAATCTGTTCTCTGTTGCTCTCAGAGTTGGAGAAGTTTCACCCACTGACATGATCCCTCTGCCTGCAGTGCATTTTGAAAAAGCTATAATTCCCATGAAAGGGCTGCTTGCTTATATTTAAACTTACTCTGCTCTACTTTGGTTTTCTAAACGACTACTTATTGTTGTGATTTTGTAATTCTTGTTTTCTGCGTTCTTGTTAGGTGTCGTCAGGAGTTCTCAGTGTGCTTGTAATCTATTTCCCCTTTTGCATGAACACACAGCTTTGCATACAAGAGCTAAAGCAGACTCCACAGTCTGTGGGAGGGGAAAAAAACAGAGGGGGAGGAGGTGGAAAGAAGCAAAGGTGAAACATGGAAGAGGAGAGGAGTTGGTGTAGGAGGAAGGAGGCAGGCTGAGGAGATTGCAAGTGAATTAGGTCTGACTTGATTTGCCATGTACAATACTTGAGAAAAGGCGAGTCTGTTTTAGACTGGAATTGAATCTCAGGAAATGAATAACACCACCATTTTTACTCATTTGACCTCATGTTTTCCCTCAAAATGAGGCACCTTCTCTACATTCAGAGGATGGAGAAAAACCAACCAAGGGGT
This sequence comes from Lepomis gibbosus, assembly GCA_029875015.1. Lineage (NCBI taxonomy): Eukaryota > Metazoa > Chordata > Actinopteri > Centrarchiformes > Centrarchidae > Lepomis > Lepomis gibbosus. The sequence continues at coordinate 13,937 of JAPMOB010240424.1, read as the reverse complement.
CGACAGTAAAACAGTTCATTATAACAAACATTATAACAAACATAGATTGACATTACTAAGCCTAAAGACCCCAGGTCTTGGATGTGTTCGGCTCAGCTGAGCACAAAGACTGGAAGGAGGGGGCATTTGCTACAGTAGCTCCACCAAAACTGAAAGACAAGTCCAAAACTATCTTATTTACATGTTGTGTCTTGTTATCCGGCTGAGTCACCTCGTATTTGGATAGTCACGATTTGTTATGCTGGCCGGGCAACTGTAAGACTTCTGAGATGCTGCACCAAGCAGCCGCTGGAAGGAGAAGGCCAAGAAGAAAAAAGCTTCTGGTAGTCCCTGTTGATTTAGCAGAGGGTACATTTTTGTCATAAGTTAGTAAGATGCAATGGGAAACTGAGCCAGAAAGTAGGGATGCACGATAATTATCCTCTGTGTAGTCTATTTACGTTGCTGTTCATGTATTTGAAGTGGATTTCGGGCAAATAAGCGAACGTTTCAATGGCGAGCTGTCAGGCTGTGCTGCTGTTCCTCCTAGATCATTTTAAAATGGCAATAATAGGGAAGGCGCTCCGGTTATGTAGCCTTCACATATATACACCCACACACGTATGTTTATTAAGCAAAAGCTTCATCCTTTGTTCTGCTGTATTTTATGCATACCCACTGTCATGCCATGTGTAACTTGAAAGAACTTGAGTAATGAGGGTTAGAACACTTTGCATAACCCGAAAGATACTGCAGTTGTGCTCCCCTGCTATTGTTTTTTGACAGTAAAAGTGATTTCAATGAAATAATATATAAGAGATATAAATATTATTTCATCTGAGTTTGGGCAAGGCACGCCAGCAAGTCTATTTCACAAGATATTGGAGATTTGTTTAATCAGACTGACCTGAATACCAAAACACAAACTGTTTACTAATTGAAACTGTAGAAAGAAGTCAAAGAATGCTGGTTATTATATGACCGGATTCCAGACAAATATTAATTAAAGACTCTGCTGACTGGGATCAGATTGGGAAAATCTGCCACTCAAGAATAGATAGCGCCTGGCCTGGCCTGAGTGAACATCCAAATGTCTTTCCCTGTTTTGAGAGTCACTCATTCCTATACCAGTAACTTCTCCATCATTTTACTACAGAACATCATGTAGAGCTCTCAATCCACACACTCAGGCTCAGTCATTCAGCCGTCTCTCACACACACACTCGTACTGACGGAGCTGTGATGTTTAGCTTCTGTCTACAGCGCTGCTCCTCACCTCGCTGTAACTAACACGGTAACAGGAATCAACACCACCACATCCTGTCTTACAGCAGACACGCGGTTGTGTTGTCATGGCAACATTTTGAAATAAACCCAAACAGCATCAGAGTGATTGGCAGGCTCAAATCCTTCTCTAGCATCTACAAACAACATGGGCAGGTTTTTTTTTTTTTATAAAGGTGCCGTAGAATAGCCTACTAATTTTTAGGTTTATACTTGAATTTAGGGTTGCTATTAGAAAATGTTTACATGCTTTAATGTTTAAAACAACAAATTATTTTTCTCATACTGTCCACTCCTTCAGCACCTCTTTTCAACCTCTGTCTTAACCATAGACTGTATAAAAGAAGTGGACGTAGCTTCCATGACGTCACCTGTTGGTTTGTGGCTTTTTTCAAGCCTTGAGTTTGTCCATTTGGCCATCCCCATGTTGAATTTTGTTTTTTGTTTTTCTGCAACCCGGCAACAGTTGTGACCGTACTTGGAGACGGGGGGTGTTAGCAAGCTTGGTTAGCTAGGTGCAGCTGTAATTGACGTTAACTGTGATTTTTTGTTGTTGTTGTTGTTGTTGTTGTTACTGGGATGCTAATTAGCGCCAAACGATTTGGGGGGAAAATCTAATTGCGATTTTTCTGCAATTATTTACAAAAAAAAAAAAAAAAATCGTCTAAAGTTCAGAGCAGAAAAACCTGGGTATAAGGTCTGCCACAGAATGCCAGAGAAAATCTGGTCAATTTTCAAAATAAAACAACCCATATTCATATATCAACAAAATAAACAAAAAAGAAACTATTAAACTATGTAGCCTACCTAATCATGATAGAAGCACAAAAATGGGCAGCTGAACAAATTTGAACAAAACTGTTTCAAACGGGTAAGATGCACAGTATAATTAACCTAAATTTTAATTGTCGTCTCCACAGTTATCTTACCGTGTTCTTTCAAATTGCTATTTTGATTTGAAAACGATTAATTGTTCTGCACTAATGCTAATTTTTGCTAGCTAAAAACAGGCTTAAAGCAAAATGGACTAACCAGAAAAAAGTGTTATTGAAACTCATGAGGAAAGTGTTTACTCAGGTAATAAATCAGCTGATAAGTAGCTTCATTTTACCATTAGTTGTAATGGAACTGGACTTCATTTTGCCGCCAGAGGAGTCGCCCCCTGCTGGCCGTTTGATAGAGTACAGGTTTAAGTTACTTCGCGTTGACTTCACTTTTCAGACCCGGAGGTTCCCTCTTGGTCTGAATACTCTGTTTTAGCTCCTGTCTCTAAAAGGCCCTCCCCCCCTGACAGCTCACTTGCCTCTGATTGGCCAACTTCCCCAAGCACATAGGGGGCGGGGCCTGGCTGCACCGTGCTGAATCAAGGCCTGCTATTTGAGATGGACCTCACTGATTACTGTAAAAAAAACACATCTTAATAACTTTATTCACTGGTTTTACTGAAACTGGATCATATTTTATGGAGAAAAACAAATGGTTTTCCGTCTGAGGTCCTCCGGCTGCTCTGCCTTCACTTTTGGTGATTTACGGAGTTTATATGTTATCGGTTACTTTAGCCACAAACTACTGCTATCAGCAGCTCCTGCAAGCTACTCAGTTAGCCGTCCTATTGCTGATTCTACCTGGTGTGAACACTTCGCTGGAATGTGTGTGGGCATATTTACATTTTGTTGGTATTAAATGAGCCCAGATTGTTAGATCAGATCATTGTTGTTGGCATTAACCCAGTTTTCTGTCATTTGCATGTATAAGATTTACATATGTAGGAGGAAACAATGGTGATTGAGGCTCACAGTACGTCAGTTCCATGTACTGAGATTAGCAGGTGAACATAATGGAGCATTTCACAGTTGAAGAGCCAGATACTTTCCTCAGGAGCTGCTGGAGAGTGAATATTGGCTTTATAATAATCAGGTGTAGACAATATCTAAAAATTGCTTACATCAGCTATAATTAGCTATCGTAAGACTGTAGCTCTAAAACCCCTGAATGTATTGAAATGAGCAGTGATGATTTTTATTTGTGATACATTTCTACCAAAATATCAAAAGTTCCGTTATTGACAACTGCTACGGCCGACTTTATTTGGATAAAGATACTACCGGCAAGCATTATAGTGATGGGAAATACTCTTGACGAGTTTTATATTGTAACATTAAAAAATCTGATCCATTAGAATACATATTAATAAATGAGCAGAAAAAAAACTATGCTGACACGTTTTGCTGCTTCCGTCCTCTCCTTCTCTGCTCTGTGTGGTGTTTTCACTGTGGGCGGGGCTCAGGCAGCTCCTCCAACTTGCAGACTTTCTTGCTAGATTTAGTGACATTTCAGACCCTCTGGTGACGATATTTTTTCACAACAACTAGTGACAAATTTAGTGACCTGTTCAAACCAGCATTCGATTATATTCTATTGTAATCCAGTCCCATGTGTGCTCCAGGGCTCTTGAGCCCACAGCTCTCCCTCTCTGTCAGTAGGTGTGGGGTTGTGGGGCCGGCAGGCTTGAACTCCTCTCGGAATCCTGGATTAAGGCTGTTCCTGTAGCTTGTAAATATGGAAATAGTTTGTTTGCCTTTTTATATATTTAAAAAAAACATTTTAACTTGAAATATATCATGTCCCTGTTGTGAGCTTGTGATTATTTGGCTAAAGATTTCTTTATGTACCGTATCTCTCCCTTGCTGAAACCAGCACAACCTCTTACTTTTATGCAAATAAGTGTGATGGAATGTGATGCTAATGAATGGCCTTAAAATGACAATAATAATGTTGCGATCACAGTTATTACTGGGACAGTATGTCGTCCAACTAAAGTAGTGATGGGCCTAAGGACAGGCTTTGTAAGTGGCAGTTTTTGAGGTCCACCCATAGTGCTCTCCCTGTGTGTCAGTTTCTCCTGGGTTTGCAGAGAAAGGTCTTTCCCGGCAGTCCCTTCAAGCCCTATAGATTTGAACCACAGAAAGCGCTCCCCTTTCTGTTGAGTCAGACCTCTCGGGGGTTTTGTTGTCTTGTGATCCTCACGATCGGCCTCTTTGTTTTGTTTCATCCTCTTTCTAGCTGCTCCCCAGCTCCTTTGTCTATGCCCTCCTGCTGGTATTATTTGCCTGTTACTCATTCCCTCCACCCCTCCTTCTCTACCTTTTTTATTTTGAACCAAACCTCCCTTCAGAAAGTGATATGAGTAGAGCCACATTTTGTGAACACACTTTTGTACAGAGGGGCCTAGGGTCCCTCTTTTCTTCCAGTTTGTACTGTCGTGCTGACTGCTGGGTGGGGTGTGGGTTTCTTGGCTGAGTGATGTGGATTAAAATTGTCATACTTGCTGCTTTTGAAATTGGTGTTGTTTGTACATTAACACTGCACAGCTGGTGAGATGAGATATAGGTATAGTTTTTTTGTACTTAGATAACCATCCACTAACCAGAAGACTTGCAAATTTATATCTGATATCAGTAAAATCATGTTCTTAATCTGCTTTAAGCAGCTAAATGTGGTTTAGAGTGTTTACGAGAGGTTGTCTTTTCGTTGCCCTCTGCCAACAGACTTCCTTATGCCTCTAAATTCCTCTTCTTTTGCACACCACAATTGTGAGAGAAAAGCATGACTTTACTTGTGTTCTGGTCAGGCCTTCATCAGGTGTCACATAATTACTCTTTTTACTTTTTTTTTCTATTTTTACTTTGTCTTTTGTGGAAAAATACAGACTCTTGATTATTTCACCACGCTCCTCAGAACTCAATCACAACCCTAAAGCTGGTGAGGCATTCAGAAACCTGATATTCTCGTGTGTCGTTAGTAAGCGTGACGAAAACACGGAAAAACACGGGATGGACAAAAGAACAGGAATGTCTCAAAGTATTTTACTATTCAGTGCAACAGCTTTAGATTGTGTTAAAGGAGTTGATTAAACGAGGGTATTTTTGAAACAGTATTGTAAGTTCGCCACCTCTATGAGAAATTCTGAAAGGCCATCAACACTCTATCAGTGCAGGTAGCTGGGAGGCACCATTGCTTACTAAAAGCATATTCACATATCTGGTGGCCCTGTCTGACTGCTGACATTCATATCAAAATTTGCTTTCCGTCTCTTTTATGTCACTTTTATGCTTTCATTTTATGTCATGGACTCTCCTCTCATTGGTTATACATAGAAAGGTCACTGACAAACAAGCTCAAAGTTGGAACAGCTTGATCTTTGAAAGGCGAGGCGCTGTCACGAACATTCAGGTTTTTGGCTCCTTCCATAAGAAAAATATTGCTCCCACTGGCAAAGTAATTTAGTCTTCTGAGCATTTGTTGAGTGTATGCTAAAAAAAAATAGTTTGTTTTGTCCAACCATGGCTAAAGGTGGACATGTAGTTGACTTTCACAGCCGAATTTTGCATGCCTGCCTAGAATTGCATGAAAATGCATAAAAATTCTGCTTTTAAACGCTATATTCTTTGTGGGGATCATCAACAGTTATAAATGATGAGTATCTTTTATGAATGTTAAGAATCTTTAATATATTAGTACACCTAGTAAAATTAGCCTACCAGTCCAGATTCAGCAAAAGCGTGGCATTAACCGCGTTTAAAAAACGTGAACAGCAAAGTGTCTGAAAAGGACCGTAAGAAGTGAATGCATAATTCGGCAAAACAGATGTTGTAGGCTTTCTGCCGAGATTTGCATCCCCCTCTTTTGTCAGCATAAAAGAGCGTTACCTCCCGCGAGGTGTATGCAATTCACAGCGGGCATGCAGACTTCGGCCCAACACCTGCGCTGTAAAACGTCACTAGACCTCGTGGGAGCAAGGCCTGATCATAGTTCTAATCTCACAATAAGCTCACGCAGTCGACCAGACGCAGATTGTGTCTGACTTGACTGCGCTGTTTTTGTTCCCCCATCTTTCAAATCGCAAAAGTCAGCCACTTATCTCAAACGCACCAACAGACGACCAGCGTGCTAACTTCGGCAGCCGTTCCAAAGCTAATATATCTATCCTTATTAGCGAGGCTCCTTACATGCTGCGAATAACTGTTTTGATTATGGGCCTCCGACATTGACAGTGTTGTGTTGCATAGATTTGTGCAGCTGATACCAACCATTTAATTCAGACGGGTCCGTTGTCCGTGTTTGCGAGAGAGAGAGAGCAAGCTACCATGGATATGCGCTGCTCAGTGCTGCAATCAAAAACAATTTATAAATGGTTTGCCAAAATACCTTGGGTGGCTGTTCATCTATCTGGGCGGCCTGCCCAAGTAAAGCATATGTGTGGGAAACACATATGTATTTGCATCAAGTAGCTTGTGAAAAATGGGGTGTGTGTCAGATTTAGAATTTAGATTTGTTTATTTCAGTGTGTCAGATAATATTTTATTTTTTAGTGCAAAGAGATATATTTTCAGGTAGGTGCTTGAGTGTGTACTGCGCAGCTGTGTCATTTAGCTAAGTATGGGATCGGCCTTTGTATCGGCACATAACCAATATTAAATGACTCTTATTGGGGCATCTTTAATGCATTCGGATGCCTTAATGTTGATGGAAGCAGGACATGCTGATTATTGGCATGTCTCAACAAGCAATAAAATCTGTTGGTGCTGCAGTTTGTGGCCCCTACATGACTTTGTTGTCCACATTATGCTGGTAAGCTGCTGATGCATCAAACCACACCCAATCACAAAGCACACCGCCATAGCAACAAGAACGGGTTAAATGTTTGCACTGGCCTTCAGTGACACATGAGCGTCAGGCAGCATGACACAAGGTGAGGACGGCTGTGCTTCTTATGGCACTGAAAAGGTAATAAGATTAGTGTGTTAACTGACTTTGTCAGTACACAGCAGTTTGTGTAAGCAGGTAAGTTCTATTGACTTATGCTGAAGACTTGGAAGACCTTTTTAATACCTCCTTTTTAGAATGGAAAGTCTGATCTGATCATTGGAGACAATTACCAAGTGAAACAAGAGCTGAACTATAGTCTCAGTTGGTGGAAAATGTAGTGACATTGGAACAGTAGAGCAAAGACTCTGCTGATTGTGTGATGAGTGCCTGAGTGAGCCTGTCACAATGATGCAATACATTTTACAACATGAGACTGCTTCCTGTATTTCCTTTGTTTTTTTACAATAAGTTTGCAAACATGTTAAGAGACTTTACAAAAGCCCTGCTTACAAGGCTGTCTGAAGTTCTAGAGGTCATTGGGTCAGCAGTGATGTAAGAGTCTGAAGTGCTCCACCATCACATCTTGACCTGTAATTAGACACAGGGCTCTCCTCTGAAAGGCCAGTCCTCTCCTCTCAAATCTTGCAACACTGTTTTAGGCTTTAAGATCTGGTCTCAGTTAGTTAATGTTAAAATTTAGTGTTTAGAAGAGGTGGATTTGGAAAGTTAAGTAAATGGCGTCAGTGGAGCAGCTTTATCAGTGCAAACAGAACCATTTAGTTGGACTTGGCTTGACAAGTACTGCTGATTAGCTTGAGCTTGGGCTTCTTTGTTGTTTGCAGTCAGATTAAGATAGCAAAATAAATTTCCCAGTAATGCTTTATGCATGTAGCGCCTTTAAACTCAGTTCCAAGTTGCACACAGATCCAACAACAAATGCCTACAGCAAGAGACTGCAAGAGGCGGCTGCTGTACTGCTGTGTGGGCTGGAACTTTTTAAGCATGCTGCACTTCTGGCAGCACCACTATCAGTGATTTCATAGCAGGCGTTTTCTATTAGTCAAAGAGGGCCCATGTGCAGATTCAACCAGCGAACACTGCAATTTAAGTTGCACCTAAGACGAGCAAAGGGCAGACACAAGAAGCACAACACAGAACAATGACAGGTGAGGTCAAAGCGGTTCAGCTTTCTAAAACCCCAGGAACTCTTATTCCCTTTTTACACCCAAATTAGCAGAAAACAAGACAATTTACTCCTCACATTGCCAGTGGACGAGTTCGCCTTTTCTGATTTTCTTCGGTCGTGTTTGATGCAACAACCAGGCTGGGAAACAGGTTTAGTAAATTATTGTGTTTGCTGTGTGTTGCCCCTACATAAAAGGTGTTGGTGTCTGGTTTAACAGCAACATGCTGGACAGGTGACAGGTGTGTTTGTATGCTCTGAAAGACATCACAGCGCGGATATACACTCACAGCCGGTGGACTGTTGCTTAGCACGTTGATACTACGTGAACATATGTCTGAGACATTTAAAGGCATCCACAGATAGAAACGAATGAAAGTTGCTCTGGAAAAGGGGTAAAATGTGTGTCCACCCAGATGTTAGTTTTTTTGTCCAGTGGAAAGGAGGCTAGAGAAAGAGGAAGTTGTTCCTGTCATAAACACACACACATGTTCTTGTACATGCTTTCTTTTTTTAACCAAGCTCATTTCTCCAAGGCTAATTGTAGGTAACCCTTTTCTTAAACCTGTCACAAAATCTGCATGGTCACCATGGTAACTCCAGTGTGCATTGTAGTTCTAGCTAGGGCTCGGCAATATGGCCAAGTTGTTGTCACAATTAAAAAAAAAAAAATCGTTATTTCTTTCTAGTTTAAAGGTTCATTTTTGCTCCTGAGTGAAAGTTGAAGAAACCAGATGATTAATTGTGGTTTCAAACTTGTGCTGAACCGTGGACGGCAGTAGAAGAGGAACCGGCGTCTGGTTCAACAGCAGTTTAGCCGACTTCATTGACAGTCAGCACCGGAGCTGAGAGCGTCACAGCAGAGAACAGAAACAAGTCCTGCTGGTCTCGGTTTGCAAAAGTTCACAGCCCGCCATGCTGTTGCTCCTGCATTGCTCTGTGTACACTGACACAGCTAAGAAATGAGCAAGATAAGCATTGACTCTGTTCTTCTCAACTGATGACTCTAATAAATCCTATTCTTTGATCTCTCATTATGGTCGATATTTTGTTTCAGCCAGACATCATTTTCATCATTATTATTATTCATTAGTCAGCAGTGAGTGATTTACTCTCGACACTAAATGTGTCGAGAGTAAATCAGTCAGTCAGAAGTCTTTGGCCATAGATTGAACAATAAGTATTTCCCAGCCTTCACTAACATACTTACAAACACAGCTAATCTGCATATGTCATAACAAACCAGGCTTTGAAGTGTGTACCTGATGTGAGATCCCAAATAGCCACAGTCGTCTCTCTGCTCTGGACAGAGAAATCAAATCAACGAGCATAGAAGACAAATCTAATTGGTCACTCAAGACACATTTGACAGTCACTATAAAACCAGCTGTGAACTGTCTCAGCCGGATCTAGACAAATTAGAAACAAAATGCAAGGACCAGCGTGAGTCAGCCCTGTAACCGGATGGATCTCTGTTCTTGTCATCGTGACATGTTGGCCCTCCTCCTCTTCATGCAGCTTTGTTGAGCTGACAGAGTTGGCTGTGGACCACGGAGCATGTCTGTTTTAAAGCCAGCGTCCCGCAGTCTGAACTGCACCAGGCCAGTGAGAGACTGGATGTTTCACGGCCCATTCCACAGCACATGCTTTTCCCATGATGCCCATAATGAGTCAGTCTGGCTTTGTTTCAACAGCTACCAAGACATTTGGGCAGAAATGCCTCCGGGGGAAAGAAAGAGAGCAGGGAAAGGCTGCACTGGACTTTTCAGCTGTTAGAGAGAGAGTGTGTATGTGTATTATATATTTTTGTACTTTAATAAGACAAAATATGGGCCATCTCTGTGTAACACATGGATTTAAGGTGAAGGTAAGAAATCGGGTTTAAGTTTTTAGTGAATTTAGTGAATTTAAACATTTAGTATTACACCTGGGTGCGCACGTGCGTGCATTGTACTGCAAATATGTTTATTTTGCAATAGAAAAAAGTTCCAAAGCATTGCTTCCTTTTTAAACCATAGTGGAGCTCTCAGATATCTGGCTGTCTTTTGCAACAACGGATACAGAGACTAAGCAAGCTCTCCATCCCCCAGAGACAGACACACACATACAACAACACACACACTACTATTTGCACCCCCACCTTTTGTTCAGACAGCTCCCCTCCAGCTATGGGACAGTGCAGAAGGGGAAAGATGAGGCTTTAGAGCTACTGTAAAGTATCTAGCTACTCTCACATTTACTGTATGTACAGAAAACGCACGCACTCTAAACACGCATTGAACTACACGGCTGTTTTTATTAATGGTCCTGATAATGAAACATTTTCTTTGTTCACTGTTACATTAACGTGGCTGAGTAACAAAGTGTCCGTTCTGCTTTATCAAATAAGTAGGTTGTTAGGTCAGTAGTTTCTGTAGCTTGGTTAGGGCAGCAACCAACAATTATTTTAATCTTTTAATTAATCTGCTGAATATTTTTGGATAAATTATTTGGCATTAAAATGTCAACAACAGGGAATGAATCTTCTAAAACATCTTCCGATTTCTTTTACAATCTAAAACCATAAAACATTTACTTTACTGTCACACAGGACAAAGAAAAGCTGAGATTCTGGAAATAATGAATGTATGGCATTTCTGTTGCTTAAATGATGATCGAAATAGCTTTCCTATTCATTCTCTGTAGATCAACTGATCAAATCATTTGAACAGTTATTTCAGCTTTAAGGTTGATAAAGAAACAACCTCCAAGGAATGCCTTAAATGAAGAAAGAAAGAACACTTCACATGGAAATGGAAGCTAAAACTGAATCCAGGATGCTAAAATATGATAATGGAAAACACATTAATGCTTGCTGTACAATAAATATCTTAACAAAGCTGCTGCCTGGGTCTATCATATCTTTGAATGAAACTCAATGGACCATATCCCATTGTTATAACCCATGTAACTGTGTAGGAACAAAAGTCATAGATTTTCTTTCTTTGAATTTCTCTGTTAAATCATCCACAATAAAAGTCCCCATAGGAGCCCTAACAAAGAGAGGAAGTGCCTCCTCCTCCAGCCCTGCTGCTTCCAACAGCAATCAATAAACAGCCATTGGGCTGTCTGCCATTGACGGACTTCTGTCTCATCCTGCTGCCAGTGAAAGCTCAGAGCTAATGGTTTTTGGAATCACTGCACCTCCATAGACAATCTATTGATGCTTTACTGTGTCTGCTACACACTCCCATTTCTTTTAGCCCGCATGCAGCCTGATGTGGAGTTTAAATGATAAAGATATTTGTGTAAAGAAGAAGAAATGTTGATGACAGGGTCAATACTGAGCACGCCCGGTGATTACCATCATTAGGAAAGGTGGAGGTTTGGGTAGAAGAGGCAATGCTTGGAAGGTAGAAGATGTTTGAGGGAGGGATGAAAGAAAATAAAGGCACAGAAAATAAAGATGTTTATAGTCAGTCTGCTTATTTCTGAGCATTACATTCTCCGTGAAATGGCAGAACATCTTAATCTACAGTAATATGATGTATTTCTGAGTGAAACAGAATGTGGGTGGGGTGTCATTTTTGAGAGAGATTTGGATCACTCAGAAGTGGCTCAGGGTGTCTTCACAGCATATGGAGTGTTAGATCAGGAGGCCAGGAACATTGAGATCCACTGAGCTAGAGAAAATCAGCAAATGCTCCCATTATTGGACATTCTTTATTAAAAAAATGAATCTATTAACAAAATAATCAGATTTACTTAAATTTCTCTTAATTGAGTCTTTGTTAGCTCTGAGGAGGCACATTGCATTTATGAAAGAAAACAAGTTTAATATTTCTGTTAAAACTGGAACCATTTTCTAATTATAATTATTATTATTATTTTACAGTTATGACATCTAGGTGTGAGTCGTAGCACGTAACATGTAGTGCCCAGCTTGGTGCGTAAGATTCAATTACATTGTCAGTTTGTAAAAGTGAAAGAAGTTTCACCCAGCCTGAAGAGAAATGCTTCTTGATGCAGTCGTCAGACTATTTGGTTTATGCCCAACTGGAGAGGCAGAAAGACTGAAAGAAGTCTCCTAATGAGGGACTTAAGTTAGGCTAAGTAATGAAAGTGTTGTGAAATTGTGTCTGTGCCATGCTTTGATTGGGAAGGTTCATCTTCATACTTAATTTAAATTATAATTGACTGGTGTTCGTGTATCCTTCAAGATGGTTGAGAATGGCCTACATACAGTAACTCTGGAAATGGAAACTGGGAAGCAGCCAACAGCAGCTATTTTTGGAAATGCTCACCCAGTTTGGTCAGAAGTGGACGGGTATTGGCCTTGCCAAGATGTTGTCGCTGCAGTGTGGGTTCCCTCCTTGGAACTGTTCATTTTTGGCTCGTGATTTTGGAAAATAGTGTGGATGCTGTCATATGGCACAAGGATACATCAAATATAACCAAAAGCGATAAAATTTCCATTAACCCTCTGGCTGCATTATATATTTGACAACATTCAGTTGTAGCCTAGGTTGCATTACAAGCTGAAGGCAAGAGAATTGTAACAAAAAGTGCAATGAAGTGGCATCATGGGTATTGTAGAGTTCAGCTTGACCATACTTTCCACTAGAAGACAGGATCTCTCAGCCTCTGCTGTTTGGATTTTTAAAACATCTGTCTCTTGTGTATATTCCAATGTTATGGAATAACAATCCTAACCCTTTTGAGTACCCCCTTAACCTAATTATTTACTCACGCTCTTTTCTTGGCTTGGAAACCTTTGATTTTAATTCCATCAACCTCCATTCTTTGTCCTATTGATCTCAAGGGCTAAACTGATTTGTTGATTATTACATACATTGTAAGCTCTCCTTCGTTGTCGTATTATTTTATATGGAATATTGACATTACTTGATTGACAGTTGTAAGGGACAGGAAACATGAGTGGAAAGAGAGGCGAATGATCTGTAACAAAAGAGCACAGCTTGGTTCAAAGTGGGGATGAGTTAGCGTGCTGGATCACCAGGATGCTCTAAAACTCACTTCTTCAGTTTTTGTACTTCTTTTAAGAACGGGACAACCGTGCAGATGACAACATAAATGACAACATGCTTCACCCGACCTGAAAAAGAAACCTTTCTCTACTGAAAATTCCTCTCCAGAAATCACAAGAAAAATTGGAATATCTAATCGCAATATTGCACGGCATATTGAATCAGCCCCATAAGAATTAAAATAATTTTCAGGAGCTATTTTGCTGCCTCCCATTCCTTAATAAGTAATTCCAGGAGTCTGTTTTAGCTTGAAACTTTGAATATCGTTTTCAGTCATTATCTTTCACTAGCCAATGTCTCATTTTCCTTTGTGTGGCGGCAGTTTGAATACTGGAGAAACTGATGAATCCGTCTAATGTTTGTTCATTTTCTGTGTTGTCAGATCTGTCTAAGAACCGTCTGTGTGAGCTGCCGGAGGAGCTCTGTCTCTTCATATCTCTGGAAACGCTGAGCCTTTACCACAATGGGATGCGTTCGCTGTCCTCCAGCCTGGGCAACCTGCAGGCCCTCACCTACCTCAACCTCAGGTAACACCACGCACACACTACGGTAGGAGCCAGTTTGCTGGTTCTCATTGCACTGCAGCTTTTTGTGACAGGCAGGGGTGTAACGGTGCACAAAATTCATGGTTTGGTATGTACCTGGGTTCCATTCAACAGTAGCTCATTTATAATCCTTATTGTAACAGTTGAGGCACTCAAATATTTAATTTCAATTCAATTATACTTATATATATTATTTCACAGCGCTTTTCATAAAGAGCAGGTCTAGACCGTACTCTGAAGTTATTTACAGAAGCCCAACAATTCCCACCA
>JAPMOB010240422.1:0-16256 GCA_029875015.1 Lepomis gibbosus | reverse complement strand
ATATTATATTATATTATATTATATTATATTATATTATATTATATTATATTATATTATATTATATTATATTATATTATTATCATAGGACCAATAATAATAATTGTAGCAGCGAGAGATGAGAAGGCACAAAACTATGGGAGAGGGAAGAAGTTGAGTAACATGCATTAATGGCATAAGAATGCATACAGAAGAAGAAAAGAGAGGAGCTCACTGCATTATGAGAAGTCTCCCAGCAGTCTAGGCCTATAGCATAAGGATAATAACTAAGGGATGTTTCAGGACCCGAGGCAGCCCTACTATGAGCTTTATCAAAGTGGGGAGTCTTGATCCTCTTATAAATGTGGAGATGGTGTCTGCCTCCCCAACCCAAATTGGGACCTGATTCTATAGGAGAGGAGTGTGATTGCTGAAGGAACTGCATTTTACTTTTAGAGACTCTAGGAACCACAAGTAACCCTGCATTCTGGGAGAGCAATGTTTTACCGTGGTAATAAGGTACTGTGAGCTCTTTAATATAAAATTTTACTGGGAGCCAGAGCAGAGAAGCTAATACGGGAAAAATATGATCTCTTTTTTTTCAGGTTTGAGGGTATTGACAAAAAATTCTTTTTTACATGCACTTTTGAGAAAGTCCCTAACTACATCAGGTAGAATGAATAAAACTACATCTAGTTTTAGTCTAGTTAAATCACACAAGGTGGCAGGCTTCAATATTGGTTCAAAAGAGAACAAGAGTCTAACATATGCTAATTAGCAGTAAATACAAACTATAGCCAATGGATCCGATAGATTTTGAGATAGTACAATTGATATGTGAAAACCTTAGGTGATGGCTCTGGAAGAAAAAGGGATCAAAGTCAATGGAAATCTGGGGACTGTGAATGTCAAATCAAATTTTGTGGCAAACCATCGAAAAGTTAATAAAAAAAATGTCAGTCAGGGTTAAAGTGATGGGCCTGCATTGTCATCATGCACTAGCTAGAAAAGTTATTGAGGGTGAACCTCGCTGAATGTCTGAATATCTAACTTTGAAACACCTCCATGTTGATATTTGTCTCTATGATCGCGAGTCATACTGTTTTGGCTACTAGCTGTTCCAATTAACACTTTACAGATTTACAATAACCACCTGGGTGACAATGTAACATTTTCTATACATTTTGTAAATGTTGTGCAAAAAAAGAAATGTTATGACTGTTCAGAGGACATTATCTGTTCATATCCGAATAGTGTATTCATATTACAACCCACCTCCACACAGTGAGCATCACACTGACATGTCGTGCAGTGCACATAATGATAATAATAAGATATGTTTGATTTACTCACAGTGTGGCCCAAGCTTCAAGCTGCAAATCTTTCCCAGCATGCTCCTCTGCTGCCCAGCTGGCTTCCTCAGATCTCCCATCAGTTAGATTTCCATTACAGAGCCCAAAAGGACAAGGCAGGGCTGATTTATGCTACTAATTAACCTCTGGAACAAAACATGTTATGCTTCTTTTTGGACTTGTAGCCAACGCAGACAAGGAATTAAATGGGTTGCGACTGTGTTACCAAACAAATACTGCTTTTGATCACGTTCTGGAAAAAAGCTTTATGTGATGTGACTTAAGATGAGTATCTCAGAGGGGGAAGGAAGAGGGATGAGAGTGGCAAGGGACAGAAAGGCAAACAGACAGAGATGAAGGTAAATGATCAGAGATGACAGAAGAAAAAAGGGGAAAGGATGTCAGGATGAGCAAGAGAGGTGGCTTATGAGTTACTGCAGGGAAAGGTTCTTTCTCTGTAGTTTCTCATCTGGCACATATGACACACGCTGTGAAACTCAAATCGCCCCTCAGATCTGTACTGAAGTCTCATTGTGGCTCCTTCAGGAACACAGTGTGGGAGGCAAACCAATCATTTGGCAGTGGCAGTTTTTATACATGATGACATCCAACTTCAACTCCCAAAAAATGTGGTGACAAAGATAAATGGCAACAGCAGATAAAGGTTTTGGTTTGGTAAATGTTTGAACACTTAATGAACAGAAAAAGCAAACAGCAACAAGGGGAGATTTGGTATCAAATAACACATCATTTAAACAGATAAGTGAACACAGTGTGTAAATAAATTTTAAAAAGTAGTAGAAAGCCGATTTGTGTCCTTGAAATAACCTGTTCACTCCAAGAGAAAGGTATTTTAAGCATTGACTTGCAGAAGCACAGCAGTGAATTCCACGTGCCTGAAATTCAGCCTTAATTTCTGCAAAGGAAAGGATACTTTCGCAATTCTTTTGCAATCTCTCATAGATTTCAACATGTGCCAAGCTGTGATAAGGTGTGAAAATCAAATTGCATCTCAAATCATTTTTATGTTCTCCAAGAGAGTTGTTAAGAGCGGGAAGAGAGACAGCAGGAGAGAAAGACCAGAGGCAGTATGAATGTGTTTTTAAATTGTGTTTTTAAAGTTTAAAGTTTTCTCATTTGAAAAGGGATAATTCACCTTGCTGTTGACTTCTAAAAGCCTTAAATCAGGTCTCCTTAAGTGCACAGGAAAAACCACTCCAAACAGCACTTCAGTCAATCTCAGAAATCATGTTTTTAACATCAACACAAACTCTTCACTGTTGTTCCCTCACAGACAATCAGTACAAAATGGATATTTGATCTCAAATGAAAACAAGTTACTCTGCACAAATTAGACAGAATTAAGGAGGTATTGACCAAGGCAATAGCTTTGAAATCATATTACAATGCTGGACTGTGAACAGAGAGGTTTTCACACTGCTCCAGCTTTTTTTAAAAGTGTTTACTCTTGAAGCGTAATTCATAGTATTCCCCTCTACAAAGCGCATATGACGCCATAAATGATTTGAGTCATAGCACAAGAGAATAAATATATGACGGGCCACATTTCTCTGTCTGTTAGGAAAACTGGCTGAGTGAGAAGGAGAACAGATGCTGCGTTCGTCACAGACCAAAGCTTGGGGTCTCTGTTGAACTGTATATGTATTTGAGTGGGTGTTTTTTGCATTGGAAGATTAGTGTATAATTGTGTGAGCTTGCATATGCACAAGCTAAGTTGTGTATGTGTGTGTGTGTGTGTGTGTGTGCGCGCGCATTTGTGTGCACGCATCAATTAATCCATGCACATGTGTGGGGGAGCTGGAACAAAATTCTGTATCTAAATCAGAGCCAGGCACGTATACGTATCTTTGCTGATACACTCATAGTTTTATTTTGCAGATATTCCTGCCAAAGCTATTTGCAGGCTTCCCCCATACACTACCTCCTTCAGATTAGACTCCAAATCTTTCTTAGCAGATCACAGGTGTTTCTCTCCTGCAGATGAAGTTGCTGTTCACACATTTATTGTATATCATTGTAGTATTAGGAGTACTACATTTTTATCTGAAGATTTTTATTCATGAAAATAAAATAAAATACAGCAATGGGTGACTCTAAATTGCCCTTGGGTGTGAATGTGAGTAGTTGTTCATGTCTATCTGCTCCACAATAGACTGGCAATGTGTCCAGGGTGTACCCTGCCTGGGAATTTCTCCAGTCCCTGTGACCCTGCATGGATAAGCGGGTATAGATTCCCTAACAGAATAACATCAGGACTGTGGTTGCATGGTATACTGTACGTACACAATCTGCACCAAGAGCTGTTGGTAAATTGAAACTTAGGCTTGTAATAATGTCAGTTTTTACCAAGTGGAAATTTACACATCTAGCTAGCTAGCTAACCCAACTAACAAAGCTAAATTGTGTTATCCATTTAAAAAAAAAAAAAAAAGAGTAAAAGAGCTAATGGGAAATAGTCGACACATCTGACCTGACACTTGATCAAATTTCTGTTTGATAATAAAATTAACTGGGAAATTTTAAAATTGTGCTTTGCAAAAAATACACAATATAGGCTACTTAAAATTACAAATTGTCATACAGTATATCACACAGATATTTATCTGAGGAGTTGAGCAAAAACAGAGCTAAAAGAGAGTGAAGACTTGACTTTCATTGACCAGGTGCACAGAAACAGGACTCCAAATGACTAATGCTAATGTGCAGAATGTATAAATAGGTTTGCTAACAAGTCTATGGAAAATTAAAATCAAGGGCAACTGGACTTGGAACAGCTCAAGCTATTGCAGGTTCAAATTTTAATGGTGTAACCTATAGTTTGAAACAATTTCCAAGAAATTAAGAAGGATTTTACAGACAAAGTTAGCAACCAAGCAAACCTGTACCAGTTCTCAACTTCTGGAACCGGAAAGTGGTCAGTTTGAAAGCAGTTCACATTTCAATCAGCTTATTTTTTACATTATTTGATGCTGATTTGCAATCAGGATTTTTTTTAAAATACTGAGGTAAAGCCATTTGGCAAAGGTGAACTATGATTGTGTGGCAGGGTGGGAGGTATGTAGTCAAGGCCCTGATTATAAGGCACAAATAGTGAAAAGGAAAAAATCAGGCAGACCTTAAGCTGTTTAAAATGACCACAGATTGGTGAGGTGACACATATTCACACACACACACACACACAGACATACAAAGGTACAGAACACAGGAGGTAATCTATACTCAGACAGTAGACAGGAGACTGACCTTTACCAGTGTTGTCGTGACTCACTTTCACTGAGTGAAAATGCATTCATGTGCAAGTGTGTGTGAGTGCTGATCGTCTGAATGTCAGGGGATCAAACAATACCTATGGACGTTTAAAAATTAGGGCAATTTTATAAAGCAACCTGGAGAAACCATGGAGATTTTGTGTATTTTGTTCATGTGGAAACCAGAGTTTAGGTTGTTAACTCTCATTTTAGGACAAGCCATTCAATCTTTGGTCAGACATGTTGATGGATAGGAGGACCGATGGGAGAAGCCTGATCTTCTTTGTATTCTGAAGAAGCATTTGAGAGTTATGCTCTCACAGGAAGACTCCTGCTCAACATAATGTAATTAGGATGTGTGTGTGTGTGTGTGTGTTTGCATGCTTCCCCTTCACAGTCTGATAAACAAATCTTGATTTAAAAAGCAAACTACCTAAATCGCACTTTAAAAAACAAATAATAAAATAATAATAAATAATAAATAAATAATAATAAAAAACAGTAATTACAAATAGACATAAAGCCTGAAATATATTTCCTTTCTCTTTCTGTCACACACACACACACACACACACATTCCTATTCATACATTTGTCATTTTCTAATCTAACTTGCATTAGTGTTTTCCTTGAAACCCCTCATTGTTTTGTCGAGTGTACAAACCGTCATGGTGCTCAAAACTGTGGGAGCAGGTGCGGAGTGCCTACAACAAACTCAGTTGTGTTGAGCACTATTCACTCTCATTTGATTAGATCCAAAACAACACTCAGCCCTCCTGCTATGGTCAAGGCGCAGCAAATGACGCCTCTCCAAAATGTCATTCAGTTTGATTTATTTTCCATCACCTTTTGGAACGAACACAAAAGCCTGTGGAAAATAAATGTAGCCTTGATTCACAAAGTGACTGAAATGCGTGGAGGAGAAAATTATTTTTTAGATGTGCAAATGATTGTTTCACATTATTGATCTTATTTTAAAAATATTATTTTCAACATAGACCCTGTAAACATGTTGTTCACCAAAACGTATGCAGATCCGAAATAGTCTGACCAGTGGTACAGTTTCACATGAAACACACAACACCAAAAGTCATTCTCCAAGACCCCAAGCTCCAATAAAATCCACTGAAATTTCCTTTATTGAAAAATTCTGTGATATTATATTTGCCATTCAGATATTTCACTCAAATTTGCATCTTTATAATGTCATACTGTGCTGTTTTTTATGATGTGATTTTGTTAGTGTCTATAAATACCTTTGATCTTGTCCACATCCTACAACATTTTATCAAATATTTGCTCAATGTTCTACCTTTTTAGTTCTTATTTCATGATATTTATAGCGGCACTAGATTGATTTTACACATGAAGGCCAGTTTATTCATCATGACTGAAGATGTAATCAGGGTTATCTTGAGTAAGGCTTGAGATTTAAAATATTTTTTTATTATAAACAGGGGAATGGAGTTTTAAAGATGAGGGAATTTAACAGGTTGTGAATGAAAGACACTGTTGAGTTGCATAATTGGTAATGTAGGAACCAAAGTTTCTGAATCTTGACTCATACTAGGGACTAAAAGTCAGGATGTCTCGACCTCTGTTCCACAGTTCTTTTTATAACCTGCAATTCCTGCAACTTTGTGAAAGTGCAGTGCTAGATAGCCTGACATTATTGTCAGAGATCAACAGCCTGTTTCCATCTAGATAATGGTGTTTGGACACCCGTTACAACAAAGTCCAGTTAATATTTTTAATAAACACATATTGGATTGCTGTCGAGAAATCAATCTAAACCAAAAAATCAAAGTCATACCAGTTTTGGTTGGAAATATTAACTATATTATATTAATATAGTTTAATAAAGACAGATAAATATTAATATTTATCTGTCTTTAGTACAACAGAAAGTCACATTTCTTCTTTGTTTTTTCCTGTTAATATAATGTACACATTAAAAGCTCCCCATGCTGCATCTAAGCATGTAAGATATGAGATGTAGAGTGTGAAGACCAAAGGATGTTCTTCTTCTTCCTCTTCTTTGCTCCTGCAGCTGTCTTGTAGGTTTTTTTCTAAATCAATAATCTTGTAGGCAATTTTTAATTAGCATGATAAGTCTGGACGTTGAGTGACTCTTGACTGGCATGACTTGTCACTGCTCTCCTTGTTCTATCATCTTTTCTCTTTTTTTCTCTTTATTGTTCCTCCTCCTCCTACTCCTCTACATCCCCCTCCACCTCTTGATTGACAGGACTATCAGGAGTCCACCCACCTGGAGCAGTTTGTGACCCGTTTCCTGCTTAAAGAGACAACCAATCAGCTTCATTCACTTCAAAGCTCGCTCGAGTGTGCCATGGAAACCACAGCTGAGCAGACTCGCCAGGAGAAGTAAGAACAAATCTCTCTGGTCCCTCTCTCTCTCTCTCTCTCACACACACACACACACAATCACACAGACACACACACACAATTAGTCATTAAAACCTGGACAAACTGTACTGTACAATGGCGCCCATAATTACAGTTCTCTCAGCTAGTCTAACAATTATGTCTAAACCACACACACTAATTTACAACCAACATTTTAGACTTAAGTGAATTTTGCTTTTATATTTTAAAGTACTTTGCAACAACACAGGTTCTTACCGTGTATTATTACGACCTCCTGCTTTTCCCTGTAACCCAACAGTTACCTATAGTCCTTTATTTATTTGATCACTGTGTGAATGCCCTGACTATGGCGAAATATGTGAGAAGTGTAAAGTGGAGGGCTCACAATTACAAAAGGATTGTTCAGACCTCAGAGAAATAAAACATAACACAACATAACATAACATATTATTTTATCTTTGTTAATTTTATTCAGAAAGACCGGTTCTGATGAACTGACCTGCAACCTGTCCTAATTGCTCTGTGTGCAAACAGATTACTGTTTGCTAACATGTTGGCCATATCGACTTTGTAAAGTCATACATAATATGTCAAATGTTATGTTTACAGTTTGTTGTGATGCTCCCTAGTGGCCAGAAAAATCAATTAATGCAGGTTAAACACAAGCTATGTTACCTATTATGCTGTCAACTGAAAACTGTCATTTTCAGAATGTGTGAAATAGATTTTTTACTACTGCAAGCTTTGCCGCTCAATCAAAACACTGAGAGGAAACAGACAGCAATTTAAGTCTGCTGGTCACATCAATCATTCTCCAGCTTGGCCTTTAATTGCTGTAAGCTGATAGGCTAAGATTTATGTCTTCAGGACCAACACATCAACCCTAACTTGGTTGTGATCTAATTATTAGCATGTTTGTAAAGGTTCTGACTGATAATAAAACACTCACCCGCTGGCATTCTGTGTGTGTGCGTGTGTGCGCACTATTAGTGTGCATCTGCATTCAGAATTCAGGCATGCCCCTGGTGTGTTGGGATCATTAGGGACGATGACTCACCAGTGTGCAAGAGCACACAATTTCATATACAGTGTGTGTGTGTGTGTGTGTGTGTGTGTGTGTGTGCGTGCGTGTGTGTGTGTGTGTGTGTGTGTGTGTGTGTGAGACCATGTATATGGTTCTGCCCTGCAGGTAATGTCTGTGTTCAGGGTATATTTAAAAGGACATGTGATGACGCACAGTCTGTGTCCCGTCACCTGTGTGAGTTCACACTTGAGCAGCAGCTTTAACAACTGAGAAGAGATTTGCTTCTGACAACCCTCCATTCAAGATCAAACACATTTTGTGTATGATGATCCTTTATCATCTATTAGAAAAGAAATACATTTTAGGCTCTAGCACAATTTCCAATCGAGACTAGCATTTTTATATTATGCTCTGTTCACTTTATACTCTGAACAGGTCACCAGTAAATCACCGGACTGACACATGGAGTAAGACGACCTTTCACACTGGCTCTCAATGTGTGTACGTTAAATAAATACCTACAATATAAATAATACTTACCACATTTTATCACTTTTCATTTGCAACATAATGAATGCCTTTAAGGAGAGGTTGTTGGTTGTTATCGTGTCTCACTCCTTTCTATGATGACAGGCTTTTCAGAAGAGTTATGAACACTTTTGCCACAGATGTGATCAGACAACTTGTTAGTCAGCTATACCCTGGCCTTTGGTATCCCTTGTTCTGCCTTTGTCTAGTATGTTTGTCTACATTATATCCACAGCTGACAAATCAAAGTATTTCAACATTTATCAAATGCAGCTATGTTGCAGCATTTCACAGCTTCCTTGGCAATAATAGTTGGTTTGGTTTGACATTTCTTTGCATGAGTTCAGTTTAAAAGGATCCCTGCATGATAAAGTCCCTTTTTTCACCATGACCATGTTTACACTTATTCTCAGAGGCAGAAAATGATCAGCTTGGATAGTTGACTTCTGAGACTTCCACAAACGCCTCCTTACTTTTCTTTCCTCTCTCCTCACCCCCTCTGTGTTTTTTCTCTCTTTTTCCCTCATGTCATTTCAAAGTGTGACTGTCTTTCGCTCCCAGAGCAGCTTCTTCTGGTCTAGCGTCCTCTCTGAATTGCAGCACTTGAAAAATTCCCCCATGCATCTGAATGGAATCACTCTGTTCTTCTAAACGTCTAGAGGATCTGGCTGTTTCTCTGGTGGCTTTAAATAGGTTTTTGTGGTCAGTTTTATATGTGTGAAGAGGACAAGTGGGAGCTCATATTCATATGGTATGACTCAGAGCTGTGTTACTTTCTTCGATTTTAGCGATTCATGCTGCTATGCCGCCAAGAGCGCAGAATGACTCACTGGCACCTGTTCCTCTGTCTCCATACATCAAGCATACACACAAATTTGACTGCAGCTAGTGGATTAATTATACTACATTTCTCCTACATGTGCGAAGGAGCATTTAAAATCTCTTATAAGTGGCATACATGAAACAACCACAGTCCTCTTAACAAAGAGATCATTCAAAGTAAGCTGATTGGGATTTCAGTATAGAAGCCTCATTTAGATCATAGTTTCCTCACTCTGTGTGAAATGTACTGTATAGTTAAAGCTAAAAAAACAAGTGCTGAATAAAGATTAGAGGATTAAAGGATTAGTTTGACAGAGCCATGCTAGCTATTACCCCTGTTTCCAGTCCAGTGCTAAGCTAAGCTAACCATCTCCTGGTGAAGTCTCCAGACTTGAGAGTAGTATCTCTTGGTAACTCTTGACAAGAAGCCAAACAAGCATATGTCCCAAAATGTTATTACTACTTCTTTAAATAGCCATTAAATAGGCCTGCTAGATGGAAACAAATAAGCATGAAGAAAACATTTGAATGTTGTGAATGAATGTTGTGAATGACCTGCAATGAATTGCATTTGCCTAAAACGTGTCAACATGAATTTTTAAACATTGATTTTGGTAAGGTGTAAGTAATAAACCTAAATTCATTCCAAATTTACATGTAAAGTCTGAAATAATTTGAAAGGTTGGCAGAGATCCTTTGCTGTTAAAAAATGAATGATCATGAAGCACAAAACTCACACAAACACACATATTTAAATATGTGAATATGCATTCACCTGCGCACACATCAAGACCCTGAGTTCTTCTAAAAATGTGGACCTGAACAGCTTGACAACACTAAGATAAATCTTAGGTGTTGTAACCCTGCAGCTGCTTGAACAATGTCACTGGCAGTAGCATCACTGTCAGACCAACACAACATACAAATATAATGTAAGCCCAGGCAACCTCAGACTGACTGAATTTGTTTTTATTCATGAGACTATGCTTCAGTCACCTGGTGGCATCTTAATTTGCAAAAGAAACAAAAAATGACTGGCAGGAACACTAGGAAAAATTGTCATATCCTATAACATTTTAATTTCACATCTGAATCCCTTACAAGCTCTTCTTTTTCACTTTTTTACACACAATATATTGTTCCAATTTTTGAGAGTCAAAGAATTATTTTGTGGGACCAATCTGTTATTTGACGCCGTAAAAACTGCAGAACAAATGGTAAATGTCATTTTTAATGATTGTTGTGTGCTGCAGGAGAAAGTCACAACAATTGCAGAAAATATGCTAAAATGTCGTGATGTCTGAACAATTATCTCCCTGTTTTTACTTCAGACAGGGCCCACTGAAGCCAGAGGTTTTGTCCATCCAGAGGTCGGGCCGTCGCTCCAATCGGAGGCTTCAGAGGAACAACAGCCTCTCTCCCAACAACCCTCTCCTCAGTCTTGTCAATTCAGGTGGGTTTATATGGGTTTATACACTGAACAAAAATATGAACACAACGCTTTTGCACTTACACTTGAGCTGAACTCAAAGATCTTTCTCTATGTACACAAAAGGCCTGTTTCTCTCAAATATTGTTCATAAATATGTCATAGTCTGTGTTTGTGAGCACTTATCCTTTGCTGAGATAATCCATCCACCTCACAGGTGTGGCATATTAAGATGCTGATCAGACAGCATGGGTATTGCACAGGCGTGCCTTAGGCTGGCCACAATAAAAGGCCACTCGAAAATGTGCAGATGCAAATGGAAATTAAAAGATGAAAACCATTGGATTTTGGATTCAATTGTATTATGACTGACACGATTGGTATTTGTCTAGAGCAGTATTGAATATAATCCTATAAACACCTGATACTGAAGGTAAACTATCCAAAGATGAATCACGAGTGTCATGAGGCAGCATCTGGAAGCCAGGATGATTTTCAGCTATTGGATTAATTTGTGTGGATCCCAACATAGTTATGGGTCCAGACAGAATCAACAGCTCAAAGATAAATCAACTTAGGACCTACATTAAACAATCCCAAGGCTTTTACCTAAAAATTATTATGTGTTATATATTTAAACTCATTAGCCAGGTAATCACAGCGTTCTGCCCATAATTCTGGTTGGATCCATAATACTGCTTCAACAATAGCTGTTTAAACAGATTGTGTTACAGGATGTGTTCCTAAATGAATTAAAGACAGTTCTTATCTGTTATGTTTCAAATAAATTCTATAAATTTGTCACTGATGTAGACCTCACACACCAGACACTTAGACTCATGGCAGCAGGAAAAGCACAGATGTTACCAATCATATAAATGACAGCTCTGTTCTCCTCAGATGTCCCCAGTAAGCCAAGCCGGTGAGCCAGCATGAACAACACCAGGACCCTGAAAGTGAAGCAGCTAAATGGAATTCAGCCGTCAATAATATTATTATTTACGCCTGTGCTTTTTCCTGCTGTGATGTATCAAAATCAGCCTATAGCTAACGGCATTATGCGGTCACCTTGTGTGTTTGTCTTGTTGTGTCCCAAATCCATACTACTTACAATATGTATTCGATTTCATAGTATAGTGTTTTTGCAGTTAGTACACAAGAAATCAATCAGTCTTTTTGTACAATCTGTTTGTAACAGGAAATGATGAACAACAAGATGCCACCGATGCATATCAAACAGACAAAGAGACATGAAAATCAGCAAAGACTCACCACCACCAATTATTTTCTTGGAGCAGCTTGTTCAGGGGATTTTTACTAGGCATCCTGACTTTTTTAGTGTATACTAAAAACCTTAGAATTCAATTTTGTGTTGTATGTTTTTAACTATTGTTTGCACACAGTCAGTTTTCCATTCAACCTCCTTGATGACACCAGCAGTGGTTGCTGGGAGATTTGTGACATGATTGTAGAGCATCAATAAACTTTGATTACAGGCCTCAAAGCATTCGTATTGATTGGCTTGGTTGCGCTTCGCATTACATGAAAGGAAACCTTGAAATGCCTTCTGGCACACTGCCACTATTATTCAGTGTTCACTTGAAACAATAGATGCAGGAAAATGTGTTTAAAATACAGCCGCTTTATGCTGCAGCTTTCATCCCTTCACCTTTGTTGTTTACTCTTTCCCTCTGAAATCCATCCTCTCTGCCTCTCCTTTAGGTGTTTATGATGAAGACAGCCAGTGGATGATCCAGGTCAACAGACTGCAGAAGCTTATCGACCGCCTAGAGCAAAAGGTGATTTCCTTTCTTTCAACCTTTCCGCGGTCTCCTCTCCTTTCTGCCTCCTCCTCTTTCTTTTCTTTTTAACTACTGTTATTTTTATCTTAGTCTGTCTCCTCCCACAATCTTGACCATCTGGTCTTTACATTGCTCTCTCAGATTAACCACAAATCATGGCAGGTGGACTCAACATACAACAAACAAATGAACTCAACCCAACAACACCCGCCTACGTACAAACACATACACATATGTACACTATACAGGAAATATCAGCTGCACACAAATTCTCACAGCTGCGATATGCAAGTGTCAAACATAGCAGGAAATATGTTGTAAAATGACACAATATAGTTTCAAAGCCCCCAGAATTTTCTTGTGAACCAAGAAAAGCTTTGACTGGTAATTGAATTGATTTATTTCAGTTTGATCCTTTATCTTATGTGATCAATTAACCAATCAGCCACTTTCTTTGTCCCCAATGGGCAGATGGCTTTGCAGCAGTGAAGCAAGAACACAGAATAAACCCACACACTGAAAATTCGACATATAAGTACAAAGTAAAACATAAAGTAAAGAAGGGAAAATATAAAATGTTTAGTTGACGGGTGATTATATGAAAGAGATTTTATATCTGTTTGTTTTGGCTAATGTGAACCTGACAACGAGGTTTAATTGGCAAAAACTGACAAAGACAAAAATGATATTATGTTAAATATAATATTTATAATAATAATATTTATTTGAGTGATTTTTTGATGTTTTAATTTTGCTTTCTTTTTTCTTTTAATTTAGTATTTGTATTTTTTTACAATCTGTCCAATTATAATAATTATTATAATTATTTCTATAATTGTATTAGTTCATTTATGATATACAAGATGTTTTGTTGCTGTTAATTTAATTGCGATTTTGAATCCATTATTGATTTCACACACATAAATGGTAAATCTGTGATTCAATCTGGGGGTCGTGATCTCCACAAGGGATTAAAAGAGAAACCTGAGGGGAGAAGAAAGTAGAAAAACATATTTATGTAAAGCAAAAAAAGTTAACTTCTAATCTTTACTTTTTTCCTTTAAATTACTCGCTGGTTGATCTTTACTAAGACATACACACGAGGAACGGAAGTAGACATTTAGTTTTAGGGCAAGCCAAGAAGTTTGGGAACTGCTTTGGTAGATGTATGTAGATAAAAGTGAATAGATTAAAAACTTAATGTCTATAAAGCAGCTATGATTAATATCCAAATATGGATTGCATTTCTGCTGTCCTCCAAGAAGCCAATTATAACATGTATCAAAAATTTTGATAAGGATTTGCTCTTGAATTAGCAGAATGTGTTACTATTAGGGTGTCACACGTATTTGCTTCTTGTTCTGCAGGAGATCCGTCTGGAGCCTGTTGAAGAGGAAGTCTTGGAGAGCAAATCGGTTAGTAGTTGTCTGACTTCCACTGACTTTTCTACAGCTTTGCTGTGGTGACCACTCTGCGTCACTCTGCTCTCATTACTGAAAGGGAGGCCACACTGATAATAACCACTCAGGGGTTGTCATAGCAACAGCAGGGCTTAAAGTTGACGGAGGAGTATTCCCCTTCTTCCTTTGCGCTGTCGTTATCTTTAATCTTTCTGTTTAAGGCTTAATATTCAGTTTGGACAAGATAAGGCTCGTAGTCAATAGGGGAGCAGACATGGAGGTATGCTCTTTTATTACCCTCCAATGCTTCATTCTCAATAAATGCACCCAAATAATTATTAGACTAAAACATATATTTACAGTATAAATACTATAATAACAGGACATATATTTAGTTATCTTTGTGTGTAAACCTACTGTCAAATGAAATGCCCTTCAGGCTTGTGTACGGTGTGTTTTTTCAACTATGGTTGAAAAAACAATGTGCTTGTTAATATGTTTAACCTCAGTGTCCACAATATGTTTAACCTCAGTGTCCACATGCTAAAGAAAGTTATGTTATTTCCACCCAAGCTGCATATCACTCATTTCATGACTGAGAAACCCTCTATAGCTGATGAGTGACTCACTGACAATCACAAACACTCACTGGATCAATCTTCACTGCCAGTGTCTTCCATCACAGACACATGAAAAGGAGGAAGAACATTTATATTTTTTAAAGATTGTTTGCAGAGTTTAATTCCAAAATAAGGAATCCAAAATCAATGTATTACCAGTATTACTTTGTAAAATGTTTCACTAATTAGATATTTTAAGACCCTTGACTACTAAAGGGTGGACACGTGTTTTTGAACAGCCACTAAAAAAGGAAATGTGGGGAAGTAAAATTACATGTGATGTTGCCATTTTACAGGCAACATCACATGTACAGGCAACATGTGGAAACTTACAGACGTGATTTTCAGATGTTTCACACGTGAAATGTGAGACATGACGTGTAAACACACAATAACTCATAAAATCACATTTGAAACACTATTCCCATGTAATAAATCAACCCGATCTCATCTCATGCGTCACATATACATGCTTTGGAAAAGCTGTGGCTATTGTACGCAAAACAGCGATTTTGCGTGTGTATAATACGCTGCAGTTTGCAATAACATTGTAACACAAAGGAGACTAACCCTACCTGCTAGCACAGCCGATGTGCATGGCTGGTTAGCCAGTCGACGTGGATATATCTATGAGTATGTACTTGTACTGACATGTTGAAAATTTATTTATTAGGATAAACCCCTTGAGATGCACCATCTCGTTTTCAAGGGGGTCCTAAAAAACATATATATGCATGTACTGTATATGTGACGCCTGACAGTGGTGGCCCAAATCCTGAAATATTTGACCCCCTCCCCTGAAGCAAGTTGAAGTTTTTACTTTCATAGTTTACTTTGACATATATTGCATTTGCAAGTTCAATTTTAAATTTAGTTCCAGCACATTTAAAAACAACCATAGATGACCAAAGTGTTTTCCAAGTTCAAGATACACAAACAGATGTACAAAATAAAGACAGTACAAAAGGTCAAGGTGTCAAAACTCAACTCAAATTGAAAGTCAATGAATAGATGTGGGTCTCTTACAAATTTCAGCAGTGTGAGCAGTCCTTATTTGAATAGGAAAAGTTTTCTAGAGATTTGGAGCAGCCACTGAAAAGGTCACCTTTATTTTTTAACCTGGATCTGGGAACATCGAGGAGCATCTGACCGGACGACCTCACTGCTTTGATAGGAGCGTGAACATGTACAAGTTCTGAAAAATAAGAAGTTGCCACCCATTTAAAATCTTAAAAACAAGCAATAAAATCTTAAAACCAATCCTAAAGTGGAAGGAAAGCCAGTGGAGCAAGGCTAAAAGGGGGTTATGTGACTAGTCCAATCCAACATATAAAGAGTTACAGCAGTCTATTTGAGACATAATAAATGCATGAAGCAAACCAACGTGTAGGTTTACAGTGCATGTGGCAGGCAAGGGTCAAAAACATGTGCAGTCCAAAATAGAGACGCAGGTGAATAATCCAAAGTCCAATAAATCGGGCAGAGGGAAAACACACAGAGAAACACTAGAGCGTGGGCTAGGACGCTAAACAGACAACCAAAGATGATCTCACAAGAGAGAATCAGGAGAAACGTCTCGGGTTACGTAGGTAACCCTTGTTCCCCGAGAAGGGGGAACGAGACACTGCGTCGGTGACGACACTATGG
>JAPMOB010240417.1:0-13206 GCA_029875015.1 Lepomis gibbosus | reverse complement strand
ACAAGAAAGCCTACGACTCAATGCCACATACATGGATACTGGAATGCTTGGAGATGTACAAGATCAACAGGACACTAATATCCTTCATCAAGAACTCAATGATTCTGTGGAAAACAAGTCTGGAAGCCAACTCAAAGCCAATTGCACAAGTCACCATCAAGTGCGGCATATACCAATGTAATGCACTATCCCCGCTGCTGTTCTACATAGGCCTGAACCCCCTCAGCCAGATCATCACAACATCAACTTCTCCTTTTTAGGAGAAGCAGAAGTACATGCTGTACAAATTTGGAATGTGCTTGAATATATTTTGGAAGCAGAACAGAGATTTCTGCCACTTCACCTTCTTTAAGATGCAAGGAGGAGGGGAAAAGTTTGAAGAGGTCAAAAAACTAACACTTGCAGTATGAAGAATTGTCGACTGACGTTGATATTAGCGACTCTTCTCCCAGTGTAGTTCTTCTCCTTAGAATATTGTAAGATGCATGTATTAACATTTAATATGTACTGCATGTATTAACATTTTTGTTGTTTAGTCTGTATTTGTAATATAGGCACTGGATGGCAGGCCACTTACTTGACAGTGAGTGATACCAAAATCCTTAATACTCGAAGTGGAAGTGGTTTGCAGTGATACCGAGTGATACTGGGATTGAGGTCTTTTATTTTGAAATGCCCAGAACGGATGTTGATTCGGAAATGCTTTTAGATCAGCAGTCGTGGTTTCCTCAAAACTAGCTTCATGGCTAAATATCTCTTATAACACAGTTTTAAACTTTGCTCCATAAGGCAGGCGATTACTAATTCACAGTTAAAGCAAAACCTTTCATGCGGTTATGACTTGACTTCGGTGTCGGCAGCGACTGAGCTCAACGGTTAACGTTTTTATATCTCCGCATCACTTAATACAAGTGTCTGGACTGAGCAGGATGCTAGCATGTGTCGTTAGCAAACCACTGCAGGAAATTAGCTCGTAAGCTTAGACGGCCTGCCAAGTGTTATTATGAGGCTTACTTTTTCCTCTTTATGCTCATACTCGATTTAAATAAGCTCTGCGTAATGGACACCGAGGCTATAGTGATCCGTATAAAAACGCCATCAGGGGACATGGACTCGTCCGTCGACTGTCCATCTCTTCTGAACTTCAATGACTTGCTGGTGAGTGGTCAAAATGCTAGAGCTAGCTAACTGTCACTCCTGACTCCTCTTTATGTTTCTTTTTACAGTTTGAATGTTACAGTTTCAGTTTCTGACTGACCGTGTCTGAGCCCAAGTAACGTTAATGTTACATTGAATATCACATTAAAACAACAAAGTTTTACAACACTCTGACCTGACTTTCTTCATGATAACTCTGCATATGTCTACAGTTTTATTATCTACTTTATTATTGTCCCTGTTATAATTCAAACATTTCAGGTCGCAATCAGAGATGTCATGCCTGAAGCCACTGTCACGGCATTTGAATGTAAGTGTCTCTTTCGCTCGTGTATTTCTTTCCTTCTGAAACAGACTCTACAACCAAATCTACTCTGAATCTTCTGACTGACCTATACAGTATTTCTTGTGGGTAATAATAGTTTATACAACCATGCTGTAGTCCTATAATTTACTTATTTAATATAAATAGTAGAAATACTGTTACCAACAGAACTCCCCCCGACGACTGTATGGGAGCGCTCGACCTTAAGTTTTGCACATACTAAGGTTTTAACTGTTTAGATGTATAATGGCTACTGTATGTGAGAAAGTAGGAATCAATTAGACCCTAAGTGCACCCTGCTCATAGATGCCTATAAAAATAATATGAATGATGCTAGATTGGTAAACATCCTAATAAACAAAATGAGACTATTTATTTTGAATTTATCTGTGCAACTTTGACAGGCACTAATGCCAAATAGCTTGTATTGAGGCAAAGTCTTAGTAAGTATTATGCAAAGTAGGTGGGTGATACAGAGTATACTGTAGTTTGAGCTTGGCTTTTGGATTATTCATGAAATGCTGACAAAAAAAAAAAATTTTCTTTGTAAAATGTTTCATACATTGCATGCAGTGTTGATTGTGTAACTTAAAAGCTTTAAAATACACATTACATGTCATGACAGTTATTGGCTATAATGTAATTATTTTGTTTTTAAAAATACATAAACACACATATACCTAGAGGCATATCCCTTTGCATTCTTTCACAATCATATTGCTGTGTTTTTCTCATTTTGTGTACAGTTACAAAAGGAAGGCCTTAAGATGATTTTGCTTTAAAGGTTTTATAATGAGTTAACTGCTCGCCTTTTAATATTGTTGTTGATTTAATGCTAAATTCAGTTTAATTTTGTGTTACCCTTTGCTATAACTATGTGTATTTGCTGGGCCAAAAACACAGTATGCTAATCTTATCTTTTAAATAAATCTAGTGTATATCAAATCTTTGCCTGTGCCTATGGTGTTGATACATGCTCTTTTTTTTTTTATTAAAAGGTTGTACAATTCAGGGCGGTGCAGTGGTTAGCACTGGCTCCTCACAGCGAGAAGGTCGTGGGTTCAAACCCTGGTTGCCCCAGCCTTTCTGTGTGGAGTTTGCATGTTCTCCCTGTGTCCGTGTGGGTTCTCTCCGGGTGCTCCGGCATCTTCCCACCATCCAAAGACATGCAGGCTAGGTTAATTGGTGTCTCTCAAATTGCCCTTAGGTGTGAGTGTAAGTGGTTGTTTGTCTATGTGTGGCCGTGCAATGGACCGGCAACCTGTCCAGGATGTACCCCGCCTTTTACCCAATAGGCTCCAGCTCCCCGCGACCCTGTACGCAGGATAAGCGGTTGACGATGGATGGATAGGTTATACAATTCAAATTTTAATTTCTTTTTTTTTTTAGATGAAGATGAGGTGGGAGACAGAATCACTGTAAGAAGTGATGAAGAACTCAAAGCCATGTTGTCATATGTGAGTATATAAATTCATTTTTATTTTTTTCATCATCACACATCCATCCCACAATTGAAAAATTGTGTTTTAATATTGTATTTGATATTGTAGGAGTTTACCTGGGGGGGTGTCTTCATTAGAAAGCAGTCAAAGAAAGTGCCACTTCTCTCTACAATGTACATGTCAACTGCCATATATCTGAAAATCTTGAAAGAGAGAACCCTCCACTGTTATCCATTTTGTCTCCCAACTAAAACTTAGGAGCAGGGTAGTCAATATTGACTAGTAGCTTTGTACAGCATGCTAACCTCCACAACCCAGCTGTATTCTAACGTTAAATTAGCTATCCTTGTTAGCTTATCATAGGGTCCTTGTTTGCTAATTACTTATTTGAAGGCGGGTCTCAGAGATTAAGAATATACAAGAATAGACTAAGTTATCAGAGCTAACTTGAATGCATTAGCCTTGGACAAATGTGTGCATTAGTGGATACTAACCATTTTACTCCAGATTTATTCAGTGCATGATCATGTTTTGATTCAGAACAGGCACGAAGAGGAGGGGCTGTTCGCACTGCCTTATTTTATGAGAGTATTGCCCCAATTTGCCGTCTCGCTGTGCTGTATAAAAGGTACAGAGCCAAAAAGGGTGGTCTGATTAGATCCGCCTCTGAGCTGGTAGCGCAGCCAGCATGCCGGTGTCGTATTACAGGTAACGGTGTTTTCCTACGGCACTTGTTCCAGAAAGCCAGTTCACTATGTGAAAGTGTCTATGGTTGTGGGATTATGCCAAAACATATAAATGAGTAAATATGGCATAATGGTGGATATTCTTTCTGCATAATTGACCCTTAGCTAAGCCCCGCCCCCTTAGTTACTGTTGCTAAGTCTGACAAACTGTAGGCGCTGCCACTGTCTATTACTGCACTCCCCGGAGAAATATTGTCAAATTTGTTGGAAAAAGCGATCTCAGAAAGAAGCAGACAGTTTTGCCCTTGCATTATACATTTGAAGGTTGTATTCAGGCTGGCAAACTGACTCAAACGGATGTGAAAAAAATGAAAGATAGAAGCTAAAGCCTACCACCCACACAGATCAAATGAACCACCACATCCCCCAACGATTGAGACAAAAGACAATGATCAACAAGGATCAACACTGTTCTTGTAAAGCTGTGTAGGCCTCTATTCATTACAATCATTAAAAAGCAGAACAGTATTGCTTCATTACATTACATTCAGTATGAAGTTAGCTAGCGTTAGCTAACTAACATTACATTAGGAACGATCTGCCACCGACATATTTCAGGTTTTTGAAAGAGAATAAATCGTGCTTCTCCTTTCAACCTCTCTGGGTAGCGACTGTAACTATTACAAGTGCCCCAGTAACGGTGTTTGACCATGTCTAAGAAAAATACAGCCAAAAAAGCTAGAAAACGACTCTTTTTGCATTAAAGTCAATGGAGCGCAGACAGGAAAGTGTCGGACCTCAGTTAGAGCGAGTCCTATAATTTGCTGTAATTGGCCAGTGGTGTATTCGGGGCGTGGCTTAGCGAAGGGTCAATTGCAGGATCTCTGAATGAAAGTGGCTATTGTGTTTGTGAGAGATAGGGGGGCAAGTGACAGGAGGGGCTAAGCGAATATCTGCGCTTCCCACAGCTCTACAATGAAGTACAAGTTTACTCATTATAAAGAGTTTTTAAAAAAATAAAAAATCAATATGTGGCGGTCTGTGTATTGGAAACACGGTAGTCCGTTGCTTTTCATATACTGTGTCAGTTCAAAATTATAACTAAACTTTGACTGAGAGACTAGATAATCATTGTCTTATTTTAAAATGATATGCATCCAATCACAATCACTCCTATATAGTTTCTGGACTGGTCCCCAGAGAGGTTGCTGCTAGTGAGTGTCGTTTCGGGCATGCTCCTACACACTTGCGTGACAGTTATCTTTTCCGAGCTGCAGTTTATAAACACACAATTGTCATTGATCAAATGTAACAAATAGTTGTATTTCAGTTGTAAGTCACAGAACACTGTTCTGGCCGTGGCTGCAAAGAAAGACACAGACAGCCCAAGAGATATGCTGGCCAGCTAGCAAGATAGACAGACTAGAGAAAGATGTAAACTATAGTACATCAACTTTACATCAAGTTTAATGTTGCTGCAATACACTCTCATGGTGTTTTCATTTCCTCTTATTGTGACCAGAAGTATAATTTCCGCTTCATCCTGCCATTGAAGTTATAAACATTGACACCCGCTTTGACATGAGGGAGTTGGCCTATGCTGCCTGCATAGTTGGGGCCATACACACACACTCACACTAAGTCTTGTTTCCTCCTTGTGTTCTACATTATATATGATGATGGTTTTAAAAAACAAAACAAGAACAAGAAAAATATTGGGTATATTTGAAAGTTGCACTGGTGCTACTACTTAAAAAAATAGTAACTCTGTCTCCAAAAATGATTGTAAAATGCTACCAAATGGGTTTAGTCTTGAGCCCTAAGAGGATCTAAGAGTGTTGAATGTTTTTTCAAATTTGTGGTTTTGGAGTATAAAAATATTCTAAACTTGAACCGACAGAGTTTCTGGACATTGTTTTAAATTGCCTGTATTTTTATTTAATTATTTGTACTTAGAGCAACACAATGCAAGAGCCCCTCCCCTCCCTTTTTCATTGGGGGAAAATTTTAGGGACAGATATCTCAAAACATTGGAATCAAACTCACACTTTCTGCTTGAGTATTTACCTTCTAGGTGCCATGGCTTAGGTTAAAAAAAATAAAATAAATAAAACACTTGTAGAAAGAGAACAATTAGAAACACGTTACATATTTTTTTGCTTATTTAGTTCTGCTGTTCAAAATGACCACCTCAGGGCTGTCAGATTTATCAAATACCATAGAATTTTAACAGTTAAGAAAACCCTCGCTATAACTTCTCACTTCAACCTCTGCAGTGACACTGTATTTACCTGCAACTCAGCAACATATAAAGAGATTTGAAACCATATAGCCTCATGCTGTTGGCTTTAACCTAAGGTAAAAAAAAACATCATATTGGTAATTGGTAATAGCAGCACACACATACACATGCACCCACTTCCAATGCCCATTCAGCTCTTCTACCTAGTGCAGTACATTTTCATATTCCACCATACTTACTGTTCATGCCACGGACAGTAAGAGTAATGGCGTGTAATGGGTTTCTCTACGAGGTACACTGAAAGCTAAATGAACTGTCAATTTTTATTATTTATTATTCAGTACTTAAAGTTTTGCCTCATTAAAGAGCAGCCCCCTGGGCTGCAGAATTGTTCAAAATCTACTTTCATCTGTGGATGTCTTTTACCCCCCATCAGCTCACAATGATGCTGCTAGAGCCACAGGCACAATTTACACTCCTTGTTTTTTGTCCATTTTAGTCATGCTTTCACTTGTGGTTGCTTTTTAATCATTAAGTAGCATAGGGTAGCGGGGTGATTAAGCAAAAAGAGACAGCTGTTGTGCCGATGAGCATTGTGAAACAGGGATGGAAGTAAGGACTGACCTCAGCCGGCTTTATTATTCACAAATCTAACTGACATGTTTTGAGGGTATTTTGCAATTTCGCCTTGCTGTGCTGTGTGTCCTGTTTGAATGGGAGTAGCTTCTGAGAAAATCACAGTATTGATGTACCAATAAAGTTTCAAGACTTTCCCATCTTGGGTGTTTTGGTATTACCACCATTAATTTGTGTATTGTGTGAAATTTAACAACCCGATTTGGAAATAAAATGATGCTTCTACAGTAGATTATGATGCAGTGCTGGCAAATTTCTAAATGCATAATTTTTAGGATACTATATTTATATATTTACTAATATATTAAGATACTCACACACTTACATCACTGCCTCGCTCACTGACATCAGTTAATTTTTGTCAAATATTTTGAATTGGCTGTAATAAACATTTGATTTCGTAATGTTTGTTCAGATGATGTAGCATGTCTTGTGATGGCATATTAATTTATGACTTTGACCTACACCTCATTGTAACCACCACAAATATTTAGTATCCACAACACTTCACTGCTTCATCTACAGATTTCAAAAGCCATTTGTACATTTTTTTTTTGGGGGAAACAAATCCAGGACCACCATAATGGCTTTCTACTCCTTGTGGGACACCCACATGTACACAAAAACCTGCTGATCATCTGGAAAATACTGGGCTCACTAAAACGTAATTTACACTATCTGGGTACTTTAAATGCCTTATGCAAGGGTTATGCATTTCAGCAGTCATTTGCATTTGTATTCAGAGGATTTCTTTTTTGTTGGGGTTGTTTGCTGTGATTGCCATTTGTCCTCCGTAGAGACCCTGGTGAATTTTTGCCAAAGTGTTAATTCCAGGTGAGAAGACAGCCATTATGTGAAATTAATAGGAATTAAGAGAAACCAACTTGTTAGGTGAAAGGTGGGATAATTCATTAGTGTCTCTCCTGGTTGCCTTGTGTGTGCATGTGTTTCTGTTGGTGTGTGTATGTTTATGATAATACATTTATAGCAAGACTTTTAAATATTCTGTCTCTACACAGTGATTTTTTTTTGCCTTATTCAAGATCTCTGCTTTAACATTGCCTAGCGAAAAATTCATGCCTCTTGTTACTGAGCAAAATTAATGCTCAAACTCAGCACTTAATTAACATCAATCTGCAGAGGGCATTTATTGTGAAAGTATCCCCCCATCACTGAGAACATTGATTGCTACATGCTCCTGTGAGGCCCACTAGTCTTCCAGGCATCTCTAATCATTGTTCGACACCTTGAAAGACAGACACCCCTGTTCAAAGTTAAAGACTGGCCTGTGTCAGATGCTAAAAAAAACATGACCTCATCCGTTCCTCGTTCAGCTCCCCCTGGAGGTAGTGGCTCTAATTCCACCATTCTGACTCCCTTTTCCCCTTAGTCTGCTAATGATGATGAGACCCACTCTCCACTCTCGGTCTCCGACTTGTCCCTTAAGGCTGAGCGATGGTATTTGGGATCCGACACTGTTTAGTTATTGGCCAACAATGGAGAATGTCTTTTAATAACATACCTACTACAGATTACGTGGTAATTGCAGCCTTAATCAATAAGCTAGCTGAGCGGAAAATTAAAGGTACGTGAAGCCCAATACCCCCCCCCCCTCCACACACACACAAACCCTCAACACACATGTTTTTTGGTATTAGGCTCATTGTTCAGATTTGGCCTAGTGAGAACGCTGGAGGGCGAAAGCAGAGGCCTAGGAGCGAGGAGGGATCTGACAGTGATAAATAGGCCTTTTAATAACAGCTGTGCCACTTGGGTAGCCATTCTGATCCATTCCCATCCAAGCCGTTCCCATCGCCCCCACCTCCTCACAAACAATGAGAGAGCAAATTTACATATTGCTGTGATGACTTGGTTGTTCATACTTGATTGTAAATGAAACACAATGAACACATGTACGTTCATGAACTTTGTCTTCGGTTAGGTCCTGCTGTTAATTTTTGTTGGTTTGAAGCCTCAAAAAGGAGTGGACATAAACAAAACACATACTCACACAGACACTCACACACATACACAGACGCTCACAGTTTAACAGATGGTTTGCTTAACTGAAACATCAATTATTGCATTGCCTTGGCAAGAGTCTGAGAGGCTCCAGAGTGCGTGTGCACGTGTTAGTCCTGTAGGATATGAGTGTTTGGTGAGCTGTTGACCTGGAGAAGAAAAGGGTTAATGCTACACTCCTTCAGAACAAGCCCACAGGGCATTGGTCCTCATCAGCAACAGATTTCAGCGCAGCATGCTGACAATTTTGGGAACATTTCATTCTGACGTCATTTTAAACATACTTGTTTTTGTAATAAGCTCGAATTTGTCAGTGTAGTGCAAAAGTACCAAGGCTTTCTGTTTTACATTGTTAAAATGGATTGTGTTTTTTATTCTGTTCTCGTTCAGGTCAAGTCATTCTTTTATGAAAGAGCTTTGGTGGCTTAAGTTTGTTGATTTTCTTTTCCCTTTTAGTACTTTAACACAATGAATGAACAACGCATGAATGGACTGCTGCCAGACCCTCTACAGATTTTTCCACGAGGTACAGGTGACATGCTAAAATTCTCAATATATCTCTGTAATTAATGTGTTAACCACAAGTAAAATATAAAAATAATTCTCTCTTCAGAACATTTCACAAATTTCAACTGAAATTTGGATAAGTCACTTGTACTGTGTTCAAACAATATGACAATTGGAGCATATGGTCATTAAAAGTAACAATGCAGCCTCTGGACAACATTAAAATTCAGTGGCTCATTCTATTATTGTGTTGCCGTTTATAAATTTCTTTTGCTCCAAGGACATTAAAACGGCAAGCTTTTGTTCAGGCAAAGTCATTGCCCAGATCTGTGGCATTGTGTAGTTTCTTCCTGAACTGCTCTTAACTCTGAGTGCTTTTTTTAACACTTGTTAAAACACACACATGTTTTTATATCTCCGTATAGTTTTCTCACCACTCAAAGTCATACATAATCGCTAACAGGCCCCAAGGGCAAAGTGAAGAAACATTTTATTGTCTCTCTCGCTCTCTCTTTTACTCTGTATCTCGCTCTCTTTCTGTCTCTCTCTTTTTTCTCTATATTTTGTGATTTTGTTTTTCCTTCCTACCTACCACCAGCTGTCTCAAGAGCCCAACATCTCAATCACTCTCTTGTCTACAACTAATTTCAGAGTAACCCTCATTTCATTTCATCTTTTTTCCTCCTTTATAAAGAACTGATTCCTTTTCAGCACATTTGTAAATGGCCCAGTGATGTGTTCTACAATCTAGTCAATTACTGTTTCAGCCGGCAAGACTCCAGGGATCCGGAACATACATGGCCTGAAGGTACCTATCTCAATAATTGTTTCAGCTGCCTTACACAGAGAACGAGGGGAGGGGAGGGAGGGAAGTTGAGGCAAATGGATTGGTAACGCTGTGTTCCACTTATTGAAATGTCAATTGAAGTCAAGGCTCTCCTTTTATTTCACTCATTTTCTTGCTCCCCTCGTCTATGTTTATGTATGGGCTGGCTGGCTGTGGCTGTCGTGGGGCTTGTCTCTCTAATTCTATCTCTTTATATTCTTGTTTCTTATGCTGGAATAGTCATTGAAGGGTAACGAGTTATACTAAAACCTCGATCCCACTCTAGACCAAAGTGTTATGAACCTCTAATTCCCTAAGATAGGAAGAACATCAGCATAGCAAAAACCAAGTCAGTAAGGAGATCATTGTTCAACCATGAAATTGTCATTACTAGTCCCCCTTTGCCATTTACAAATGGCCTTTCACAGACCTTCCCATTTTATGTTAGGCATATGTTACTATTGAAACTCATTGCTAATTACAATGGGTTAAATGACTTGACACCTCCTCCATCTCTCCAGATGATCTATATGATATCCATCTCCATTTCAATAATAAAATGCTCCCCCCAACACAAAGTGCTTAATTTAATGTATCCTCTGAGGAACTTTGATACCAACTACTGAACCGTTCATTTTAAGGTTAAGGGTCTGTTTTGAGAAGATGGTGTTTTCCAAAAACCTTTTTAGTCCTTTTGATAATCTTTCCCCTCTTTTCTCCTGTTTTAATATAAAAGTAATTGACTGAGGGGATTCTTTTGCACTGTTTAAATTAGGTCTTCCTGGGCACTAATTAAAGAGAGAATCCCTTTGCTTTAGTGGACCCAACACACCGGCCTTTTGACCTCAATTAAATTAGTTATTTTTAGTATCCTGCCTATACAGGGTTTGTCTCTTCTTTTGTGTACAATATCTGGGTTGAGTACCAAGGTCTTTCGAGTAAACATAGATGCAGATGAATAGATAAAGAACATTATCCTTAGTGAGGCATAACATTTTTAATGTCTTTACTTTATTTTCCTCCAGCTTTGCCCAACTATATTTTATCTGTCTCATTTCCTCTAGTGTCAAGCCATTTTGCTGTACTTTCATGCAAATATATTTTTGTCTCTCCTTCCTTGTTCCTTCTGCTGCCTGTCATCCTTTCCCCTCCTCTATGCGGACACCTCTTTCTTTCTTCTTTGCCTGCCTCCGTTCTCTCCTACGAAAGCCAATTAACCTTCAGGCTGAACTGAGAGCTTGTGTTTTGTTCTTGTTCATTAGGGGGCCTGGCAATATGTCTGTCTGTCGGTCTGTCTTTTGGCCCTGACCACTAAGAGTGTGTCTGGGTGTGTGTGTTTGTCCTTTCACTTGCATATGTGTTTGCACACCTTCAGGTTAATACAAGACCTAACCCAGCGAATGACTGCACTCATGCTGTCCCAGACTCCATGGCCAACAACAGGTGAGCTTCCTGGGGCATAAGGAGCATGTTTCACTTCCTGGAATAAACTTCAGTTGGATGGTTGATAGATTAGTAGGAAGATGCCTGTGATACTTACGTCAGTGCAACTGTGCTGTGTTCCTTCCTCCAGCTTAAAAAAATCATCTGCTGAGCTGAAGAAGATCTTGACAAATGGGCAGGTGAGCCTGTTATCTCACTGCTCCTGCTCTCACGCCTTGTTTTCACTGACAAGAGCACATTCTCACTAGTGGTTGGCTCCTCTATTGATTTTCTGTGATACCAACTGTGGGTATGTTATACAGTGTATATTTGGTTATTGTCTCTTCACTCTGCCTCACTTGGAGCAGGGCCTCTGGTTTCCTGGGAGCAAACCTTCTACAATATTGTCTCTATCTATTTTAATAAATACACACTCTTTCTCATATACACACACAGCCACAGTGGCTAGTGTGTTGGGGAGACAATTAAGCCAGTGGCCTCTCAGGTTTCTGGAGTAACACAGTGAACTAATAGAGCTATTCTCTCCATTCTCCCCCATCTCTTCATCCATCTCTTTTCATTCTGTTACCTCCTTCCTCTCCCTCCTGTTATCAACTCAAGTGAGGTGAATTGGTGGGAAATGTGTCTCTGTGTGTGCATGCTTACACGAATGGTTTGATGCCTGTTTCTTTCTGTCTTTACATAATTAGTCTTGGCAGCCCTACGCTGAAATCATATCAGCCACAGTACAAATAGACCTCTTTTCACACAAACTTGTTTATTGACAGTTTGTTGTTTATTAACCTCACTGAGCGCCAAACACACATTTGTACACATGTTGAATGAAGTGCTCCAAAGCTGCATTGATCATCAGTTAAAGGGGCATTATGTAGTTTTCAGCGGCCACTAGCAGTGCGATTCTAAGATTGCAACCACTTGTGTGCTTATACGCGTGCTCTCTTGAAGTCCTGAGCGAGCATAATCCGAAACACAACTTTCATACAGAAATATCACAATAAACGCTGGAACACCTGCAAGCCGGCTGTGGCTTTTCTCCAGACATGTTCAGGCTCTGTTACTTCAACGTTCCCATCTCAGAGGCAGATCAACACCGGCTCCGTACCTTTCATTCAGCGCACCGAGCCACGTATCGGCACAATCCTCCCGTAAACTCTCACTGCAACGTTACAGTATAGTTTTATCAGTTGTAGGTTGAACTAATCCATGCTCGTTATATGATAACGTTACAATTTACTGCATTTAGCCGATGTGCGCCTGCTTCTTTTCAATAACTATCTTTACCATCTGTGAATCTGTCACCGGAGGCTCAGCAATGTCATCACAGCTAAATGTGTTGGATGATAATGAAACGGTTAGTGAGCTGGACTGAATATTATAAAGAGGTTGTGTCACACTTTTTTTAACAGTTAGACCGCAGTAAGTAACTTTACTGTAACTAGTGTTACCCCCGGGTGTGGTATGGCGCAATGGTTAAGGCGCCTGCCTTTGGTGTGAGACACCCGGGTTCAATCCCCACTGTGTCCCTGAGCAAGACACTTAACCCCTACTTGCTCCAGACCTTGCGTGCGACCTCTGACATGTATACCAATTGTAAGTCGCTTTGGGTAAAAGCGTCAGCTAAATGAATAAATGTAAATGTAGTGTTAGTGGATGGCTCTTCCTCTGGGTTATTGTGACCGTTTTGTTGCAGTGCTTTATGTTATGTGGGTCACGTTAGTTACAGCAACTGAGAGGTGAAGAAGTTGTGTAACTGAGTATTGGTAAAACGACAATAAACCTAAACTGAGCGTTACGAAGCAAACAGCGGCAGGTCCGTGCTACTGCTTTTTACCGTTACAACCTTTCTTGCAGGCTAAATCAACAGTGGTACACAGGATAGTAACATGGGTTGCGTTAGTTGGTGAAGTAATGTGGAAAGC
>JAPMOB010240415.1:0-11166 GCA_029875015.1 Lepomis gibbosus | reverse complement strand
GTGTGTGTGTGTGTGTGTGTGTGTGTGTGTGTGTGTGTGTGTGTGTGTGTGTGTGTGTGTGTGTGTGTGTGTGTGGAGGAGTGGTGATGAAGCCAGAGCTCTATGATGAGAAGCCAGTTGGCTGAAACCTTCCTCTTCCTCCCACCCTCTGACATACGGCTGAGCCAGAGATGGATGTCATTTAATCGTATTTTCTCAGTCTAATTCTGACAAAAAGAAACATTAAAAAGTCCTATTTGTTTTATCACTCTATTGTCAGCTTAATTTGTTATGAAATTCAGTTGTTCCGTTCTGGCCCAGCACATATGCAGTTTACAGTGGCAATGATGGCAGATTGACCATCAAAATCGCTTTTGAAACAATCTTAATTTCAAACATAAGGAGAGAAAAGCGGCTTCTTATTTCTTCTTGCCGACAGTTGATTTTGCAGAATTGATTTGGGTGAAATGACAAGCTAGCGGATTGTATGAGCTGTGACTAGCTAGTTAATTAAACTAATGTGAGCTCTATGAGTGAGAAGGGTGAGAAGGCTACACAAAGCCCCATACAACTTCACCATAGACGCCTGAATCTGCCTAAACCTAAGCAAGTAGTTTTGGTGCCTAAACCTAGCCAAA
This sequence comes from Lepomis gibbosus, assembly GCA_029875015.1. NCBI lineage: Eukaryota > Metazoa > Chordata > Actinopteri > Centrarchiformes > Centrarchidae > Lepomis > Lepomis gibbosus. Next base: position 10,549 of record JAPMOB010240415.1, on the reverse strand, counting down.
CTGCAATAGTTTAGACGGCATGTCCTATAGTCCTGAGGACCCACAGATAGACCTAATTGCCATGAGTTGGTTGAAAATGCTTGCCCTGTTAAAGGTCTTTAAGATGCACTTACTGGCTACATACATGATATTGTGCTAAAAGACTCAGGTAACAAATTGTAAACCTGCTAAAATCTAAATAAAAATCAATTGCAACTGTAGGTAGAGGAGCTAGTTAGCCTTAGACATGCTAACGTTTGCAACTAATGTATGAGCAGACAAACATACACAATCCTTACAATTTTGTTGTGTTTTGGGTTTTTGGAAAGATCACTACGCTCCATAATAGTTCATTTGGAGGGTAGTGTCTGTTCCGAAGAGAGACATTTTAATTACATTAGCACATAAAACTGTTTAAGTGTGACAGCATAATTTACATCCTGAAGGGCAAACACTGTTCAATCAATTTTCCCATATTGTAAATAGATATTTTTTCACTGTAGTACACATTTGCTGGTGTTATTGTTCTTTTTCACCAAAGGCACAGTGTAGCTAAATGACAAACCCCAGGTGAGGACTGGATGTGTAAGCAATTATACCTCAAAATGATTTTCTCGGGGCTGATTTATCTCCACTGGGCACTGAGAGCACATAATAAAGCCAGCTCACAATAAAACCCCTATTACACAAGCAATGAATTTCAACAAGGGGTAGAGCAGGAGAACAGAAAAAAAAAGAGATCCAACTGTCCATCCGTGGAGTCATGGTGTCTTGTGTTGAGCTACAGCTGAATACAGAGCAGCCCAGGGAAGCCACCACAATCCCAGGCAAGATATTCATTTCAACCTCAAACCTCCAAGTCAGCAGAACAGGAGCGAAGGATTCAATGAGAGCACAGGCATCTTCAGGGGCTCTGATTTCATGCTCCAAGCCATATTTTCTTGGTTGCAAAAACCCTTCTCCTCCCTACCCCCACCCTTGTTTTTCCATTGTTCCTGCCGTGTTCCCCTCGATGTCGGCCTACAAATGAGACTGCGTGCAGAAAGTGGCCAACACACTCAGGAGGGTAAACCTCTCCTCCATGAGCTGCCAAGAGGAGATGGATAGGATACCTGACAAGAGATCTATTGCCTGTGTGTGTGTGTGTATGTGTGTGTGTGTGTGTGTGTGTGTGTGTGTGTGTGTGGTTTCATCCACAAGGGAAAGTGCTCCTGTATCTCTACAATATAAAGCCGTCTATTAACTCGAGCTCCCCTCTGCTCCTTTGTTAGAGTTTTATATCAATGGCAGGGTGCTCTGCAGCCCTGACTCCAGGTCAAGGTGGATAAAGGCACAGAGATTCATCAAAGACAGTCCACTGTCTACCAATTTTCCTGCAACATACATTGTTCTATTGTTATTATAGCATGTGTCCATTCAGTTTTTATTCTGTTTTGTTTAGATCTCATAAAGATTTAATGTATGTGACTAGTAGGAGGAAAGCATGTAAAATGTGTACTGATAGACAGACTCCATGTTCAGTCTGTGAATGGCCAGATGTCAACAGCTGCTTCATGAAGACTGTGTTTCTGTCTTTGAGGATCACCTTAGGTTCAAAGCCCCCTTTTTGTAGTACCTAGCTGGTTATACATGTGTTCGGCATACAGAAAACATGCATGTATGCGCCAAGAAATTATTTAATAAAATAAATGCCTAATCGTTTCTTTGATATGATTAAATTTGGCATCTGATGACAACAAGAACCTATTTTTGATTACAGTAAAAGCAACAAGTATTGTATTTTAGTCTATCCTTACCTCTCATGCAAAATTGTGTGGGCTGCTACTTCACATATTTTACACATAAACTCAGGCTTAAAGCTTTTTTGATGAGCCTAACTACTTACATTTTTGAATATTACGGACTTGTCTCAATTATACCCATAGTATGATTATACCATGCCTGTTTGTAACAACTGACATGTATGTATTCATGTTAAATTTATTGTTGGCACATATAGTTATAGGTTTTTAAATAAATAATTCTTTTTTCTTTTCTTTTAATTAATATAGTCTAATTTATTATTTTTTCTTTCTTTTTTGGGGGGGGGGGTGGGGGGGGTGTCTCTAAAAGCCCATTTGGTTAGTTGTCAATCTCTCCATCAGATTTTTCCTTTTTGCTTTTAATAAATCCTTTAAACATACACACTGTGCAGATGCTGCAAGACGATATTGCGATATTGTATAACCACATTTCAACATATTATGTTTTTGTGTCCCCGTGACTCTGTACACGGGATAAGCGGTTGACGATGGATGGATGGATGGATGGATGGATGGATGGATGGATGTTTTTGTGTCCCTAATTTTCCTTACTAGCTAAACATTACTCCGGCATCAAGGCCAATCACATAATTAATAGATCAATAAAAGAACCATGATAGATCTGAACCCATTTTCTCCTACTAATAAACATACAAAACAATTACAAACAGAAAAGAAAAATGCTACTGATTAAATTCCTGAATAAATGTGGTGACAGAAGATATAAATTAAGTCTCCTCTCCACCATGAATAACTATGCAGGCCAGTGACCCATTACTATATCACAAGGGGACACGGTTGGATTGGCAAAAAGGGGGAGCGGCAGAGAGTCAGGCCTCGGAGTGAATTGATATTGATATCAGTAACACAACAGCAGCCATCTCCCCCTCTCTAATGACCAGGTACACACAAATACATCAACACACACTTGATGGTGTGTAACAGACATGTGGGAGCTGCCGACCAGGAGGGAGAATGAGGTAATCATGAAAAAAGCCTTTGGCAGACAGAGAGACAACAAGAGAGGAGAGCCTCTTCTAATGAGCTATTGACATTTTCTGTGGTTGAGTTACAGGAGACATGCTTAGCTGCTGGACTGAAAAACACCAGTTTCTCATTTGCCCACAAGGGCCATTTTTATGCCTCTAGAGTGCAAGCATTGTACTGTCACACAAAACACCACGCGTCCTGTATCATCAATCAGTGGTGTTTTGTTATGGAGTGCTCTAATTTAATGATGAAGAAGAGAGAGCTCTGCTGAACATCAACAATATAATCAGCATAAACACGTTCCTGTAATTATTAGTACAATTTGCGTTGTTTGTGTGAAGTTAAGCCTGATTACAAACATTGGAGACGTTATTAATTAAGAAGTGCATGAATTGATTTGGCTTTACACTGTATATTTTCACAAGCATGGCGAGTTGCTAAGCAAAACAGGTTGTGATATATATATATATATATATATACTGTATATCTATGTCATGTATGTCATGTATATGTTTTTGTGGTTTTGTGGTTGTTATGCTATAGCTATGCGCGTGGTGAATAGTTCGGTTATGGGGCCCTCTTATTGATTCTCTGTACATAAACAGCAAGTCCCAGCTGATATTCTCACTAGTTTTTTCCTGGTTACCAACAGTTTTAGAGGAAACATCTCAACATACGTACACCTTTCCAAAAGTGGCTTTCCACTTAAACAACAGCTGCATCTGCCTGATGAATGTGATGAAACACTTTCATGGAGGTAAGATGAGACATTTGTCATTCATCTTTAGAGGCCGTGATGCCTTACGTCAATCTCTAGACAGACATGCAGCTTTGCTGAGTATCACAAGAGTAATTGACTGCAACTCAAGCAAACAGAGACAGGAAGGTCTGTGAACAACGGCTTTTTAAACACATTACCATTGATTTTTCTGTGTTCTCTTGTCATCACACTGTACAGGCCATGAATCAGGAAACTACATACTCGATAAAGCTTCCTTCAACCGACAAAGAGGTGAAGTACCATGTGATGTTTTCTATATCACATAAATCTAAAAAGCAACTTGAAGTGTGCAGCATTTCAAAGGGTAGAAGAGTCACTGAGAATATTAACACTGTAGAGTACAGTGTTAAGAGTACAAGAGTCCGTTTTGTCACTACGTTGAATACGTACGAAGAAGAAGTAGTAATAGTAGTAGCAGTATTAATAGTAACTATTAATAGTAACAGTCGTCTGATTTGTTAGAAGTAAAAAAGAGAAGTAAAATTTGGGACAAATGGAGGACCACACATATTATTTAGCGCAAGATCCGACAGAGTGTGTGGGACACCATAGTTTCTCCTCCACGCTTGCAAAGGGAACGGTGAGGGGTGAGGGAGTCATTGGCTGCAATTCGCAACCTTCACCACTAGATGCCACTAAAACTTTGACACTGAACCTTTAAGCGACCAAACAGGATAAATCATAATTACTAAAACAACAATAGCGTTCAGTTTTAGAAAAAACAGACAGCCTTTTTGGGTCAAATGACTCTTGAATGACTTTCCAAGGATTTGCATGACTCTGAAAGAATGATATGGTGTACCATTTAAAGTTTCAATGAGAAACATTAAAACTCCATTTTTCTGCTCTGGACTAAAAGAAAACCGTATGTCAGAATTAAAGAGTCACACTGCTGTCTAAACAGTCACAGCCACAAACCTGTGCAGCTATATATGTGAGTGTAAACAAAAACATGGGATGTGCTGCATGGCTGCCTGTGTAAATAAAGGTGGAATGTGCTGTGAACAAATTGCCTTTTATTCCTTATGCAAACATAAAGGAACACCAGGGGGAAAAAACATCATCCCTTTTCAATTAGTTAAACGGCTAATGAGAACTGAAGCCCTTCATTTTAATTACAAAACAGTGCGATCGAATCACTGGCAGGCAGACAGGCAGACTCTCCATGTTAATAGAAAAATTAACATTCAACAACGTGTTGAAGGAAAACAACAAAGACATGATAAGCATTTTATATTGGAACAGAGAGAGTGCACAAAGATGTGTCTGGGACATATAGTTTACTACATTTGATTAAGAAAATGTAGTACAGAAGAAACTTTCAACAAATGAATACTACCATATTGCACAGAAAGAGCCTATTTAAATCCTCATTAAAAAAAGAGTAAATTATGAAAATATGCAATGCACTTTCTTTGAATTCTTTGAATATTGTAGCCACGTTAACAAACATTAGACATGGTAAAAAGAAGGCAAATTTTAAAAATACAGTATATTTTGCAGCTTTTTGCTTATGCGTCACTGTGAGATGTGTATGCAGGATGCAGAAGAAATTCCCGCTAGCAAATGGGAAAACTGGCATTAAAATATGTGGAATATTAGAGAATTACCTGCACATCAACCCAGCATCAGCGTACATCATCTAAATAAATCAATTACAGACAGGAAATGGCAGACGATGAATCCTTGGAGGGCAAACGTAACCTTGCACTCCAAACTGTCAATATCCCCCTGACAGAGAAGCTCATGTTCCCTCCCTCTTCAGAAAATGCATTAGACACACGATATCCTGAGCCCAGGCCTTCAATCTAGCCCACACAACCACTAATCTGTTAATTGATCTGGCGAGGGGAAGGAGAGAAATGATGTGTGTGTGTGTGAAGGGGGGTTAGGAGATGGTGGGATGACATTACTGAAGAAATATATAATCTTTTATAATGGGTTCAAGGACCTTGAGTGGATGAAAGCTTGCTGTTGTTTGGGGGCCCTCTTTAAGAATTCATCCATCCCAGTTTATTGTTGGCAATCTCTGTAAGTGTTTTGAACTGTCACTGACAATAAAGATCTCAAACAACATTTTTGAATGATAGTATTGCAAAAATGTCAATATTTTCCAATAAAAAATAGGGTGTCAGATTTCAGAAGAAACTCTGTAAATCAAAGTGGGTCATCACTTGTATGAGGGGGAGTACTCACTTCATATATAGGTATGATATATGTCTGTGTTTAACAAGATATATTCCAAAATAAAATCTAGTCTACAGTCATGCAAGCAGCTCTGTAAGGTTAAACTTAATTTAACTTAATGATGATGTCAGCATGCTAACGTGCTCACAATGACATTGCTAACAGGCCGATGCTTAACAGGTTAACAGCCACACTAGCAGCTCTTTGACACTTAATATAGCGTGTTGCCATGCTAACACTTGATACGTAGCACTGAATACAAAGTACAGCTGAGGCTGATGGGAATGTCATAAGTTTTGCAGGTATTTGGTCATAAACCAAAGTATTGGACACATTCATTTTGGCCAGATGATGTGCTCCAGATGAAAAATCCAGGTCACGATAGATTTTGCGAGTCATCCTGAGCGGGGCAAGAACATTACACATTTCATGGCAATCCATCGAATGTTGGTTAGATATTTCATAATGTGATTGTTGAACATCTCTTTCCAAATCCCTGGGCTCTAATTTGCTGCTATAACCACTCCTCTCCACTGGGAAGGCTTTCCACAAGATGGAGACCAAGCTACAGGTTAGCAGCCACAAAAGCATTATGTTGGGCAGTAAGGCCTGGCTCACAGTCGGTATTCCAGTTCTTCCCAAAGGTGTTGGATACGGTTGAGGTCAGGGCTCTGTGGAGGCCAGTCAAGTTTTATAAACCAGGAGATCCAGTGTTTATTAAAAATAACGTATAAATGTTACTCCAAAAAAGACAGAGGCATTGTTGTAGTTTCAAGCTCTCGGTTTTACTTCAAAACCGTCATCAGAGAAAACAACAGCTAACACACACCAGATGTGCCAGATGATTGTTTGAGTGCATCAGTGGCGATGGTGCAGTGGATATGACACGATTCCTACTGTGCCACATTCACCGGTGTGTCGCTGAGCAGGACTCTTAAGCCCTAGTTGCTTCAGAGGAGTTCAAACTCTGACATATATAGTAATTGTAAGTTGCTTTGGATGAAAGTGTCAGGTAAATATAAAATGTAAATGCATCAGTTAGGCTGATGAAGTCACAGGCCTGTTTAATCTTACTGCTTGTAAGATAAATCATCAACACCCATCATCTGAACATCTTCAATAGATTTTAGACCACTGTTCTAGGAATGGTAATATATGCTAATGGGAAATGCTTAATTAAAAACCAGAATGTCCCAATATTTCCTTTGATGAATTATTTCAGTGTTTGTCCATCGATTAATGTCTTGATGTTGTCTCCAGGAACAAAATCTCTTGTTCCATGATATACCTGCTACTGATGATTCAAAGTAAAACTGCTAGCTTGAAACTGCAACAATGCCTCTGTCCTTTTTGTAACTCTGCTGTTTAGTCCTTCCTCACCAAATCCATTTCTTTATGAACCTTAGTTTCTGTGTTGGGTATTGTCATGAGGGAAATGGGCAGGTTCCCTAAACTGTTGGAGGCAACAAAGCTGGAGGTGCACTATTGTCTAACCCATTATTGTTTGGTGAAGCATTAACATTTCCCAAATTGTAAATGTCTAAATCACTAAAGCATAGGAAAGTACAGGACAGGGGTATCCACTTTTGCCAATGTAGTGTAACTTGCTGTCAGCAAGGGAAAAATATTATTGTACCATGTTTGTTAGTGATGATCACATTTCATACGACCCAGAAAAAGAGCGCTTTGATTTGACTCAAGCCCACCTGGTACCAAACTTCACTTCACTTCCCACTTTTCCGAGGGGACCCGGAGAAAGCTGAAGAAACCTCAGGCCGGGGGAGTCTGGAGGATGACAGCAGGCATTATTTCATACAGAGGATAATGAATGCAGAAGTGTTTTGGTATTACTCCGCTTGTCAACCACTAAAGGGATTAAGGCCCCGATCAAGGCTGCAGTGTAGGTGATAAGAGTCAAAAACAAGAACAAGAAGTGAGTCACATACTCTAATCCCTTCTCCACCGTTCTCACCAGCAGACATTTAGCAGCCTCCTCTGCTTGACACGTACCCCTCTGAGACATAAGGAGCTTAGATGATGCAGCATTTTTTCTACTCCTCCAGAAAAAAAAAAGATGAAAAATAACTTGAAGAAGTGCTTGCGGTCATTGCCTGCCTTCTTATTTTGACTCCTGACAAAACACAAACTCTAACACAATATAACACGCAGTAGGGTTGGTGTTACCATAGCTTGGTAATTGTTAGTTGCAGCCCTACACCATTTATAATATATCAATATGTTGTGATACACAGTTATGCTACATAATATATAGCATGACCACTCAGCAATCAATAATTAATTAACATAACTTTAAAGGTGAGACTGTAACTTTTGATGAACAGCACCCACTCAGGCTACAAGAGGATTTCAAGCTAATGCTACATCCTAAGTAATTTAGTGGTGGAAGTAGTGAGTAGTCCGCAAACTGACGATCTATCTAAACGCATGCTAACTTTTGTTGATCAAACCAGACCAAGTAAGACTGTAGCAGCAAGACCTGGGAGTGTATAAATGTGAAGAAGGGTGTGTTTTACAGTTTATGAACTTTTTATTTTTGAGAGGAAGAATGTCTTTCTTCCTTAAAAAGTTATACAGCCTTACTTTAAGTCTCACTATAGGCGCGTCTGCATCTCCTGGTATAAAATCATAATCTTATGTAAGTAATTATGTAACAATAGTTTAAGTAAGCATGTGTTTCAAACATGCAGTTTGAGCTGAAATCATATTCATCACTGGTCTCTGCTGTTTAGGTTACTATTCAAGGAAAACTATTGTTATTTCATCAAACAAAAATCATGTTAATTTTATTCAATGCAGCATTTAACCTTTCATTTTTTGTAAGTTTTAAATCCCCCACACTTTCTTTTGCATCAGTGAGAGACGATTACAGAAAATCCTGTCTTTCAGGTGAGAAACTGGAATTAATCCAGGCTGCGGGGGCTCAGTGTACAAGGCACCAGAAACACCGTGGGGTTTGCAGCACACATACAATTCTTCCTTCTCCCCAATACTCACAGTGCTTTGGCATAAAGAATTATGATGAAAGATGCACTAATTTCATTATGACTGATTTTCCCATTAAGCACATTATATAATTTAGTGCTGGGGCTTTGAATCTGTACACAAACAGCTTGAACGCTGTTCAGATACTGACACCTGGTGGTCAATAAAGACAAGGCAAAACATTGTGTGACAAAAAGCATCAACCACTTAAATAGGCTAACTCTATAGACTGGCCTCTCTGTGCCATCTATTGATTAGTAAACACACTACTTTCACTGTATAGAATCAATATTGCACTAACTAGAGCTTACAGAATGTACACGTCTAGTTTTCAACGCATTAAAAACACCTTTTAAATTTCACTCCTCTCAAAGAAGTCAGATCCGCTTTGGATAAAAGTTTAATTCACAAAAATACATTGACCAATATAATGAAAATGTACTAAAATGTACTTTAATAATCCATAAAAGCTGGAACATCATTGACAGAAAAACACAAGAAGCATTATTAGAGTTGGTTTAGTATAATATATTTCAGCTTCAAGAGACATAGAAATCAATCCTTATTTTTCCCCATATTTCTTCTATAAAAGACCCATTTTTTTCTGAAGCATTATTATGCAAAAAATGGCATTAGAATATATTATGGGAGCTATGAAATCCCAGTGACTGAGTATAAAATTAAGTCACATCAGAGAGAGATATTCGCAGAAGAGAAGTCCATGAACAACAGGGCGAACAAAGAAAAAAATATATATAATAAAAATAATAATACATATTATAGACCTTGATCTATCATCACTGACATGACAGGCATGGAGAATAGGTGTATGGCTATAAAAAAATTCTCACTTTTCCACTTGATTTCACTTGAAAACATCTACACTTAATAACTGATGCATTTTTTTCATGCTCGTTTTTGAAGAATATTTATAATCATACAACTAAAGAGGTCAACTTCCATGTCTTTCAAATACGATATTGAAAAAAAGATGAAAAATACTGTTCTAACTTTGTTTTCCTTCTTTAACGCTGTTATTTTCTTTTTGTTAAACTGTCAAAAAACAAAAAACATAAGGGGCTGCTCTCTGGCCATGTGGGCGGCTCATGGACACTTTATACTTTCAGAGGCTTTCATCATCATCATCATAAGTTTGTGGTGTTGTTTGTTGGTGCAGAAATGGATACTGTCCGTTCAAGGTTCACACTGAAACTGAGACACAGAGGAAGGTCCTCGGAGGTGAGAGACTAGAGTCTTCTCTCTCTTACTGTCTTTCTTTCTCTCTCTTTTTTTAATTCTCTCTGTCTCTCGTGCAGATCATCCTCGTCTTTGATAGGAGCAGTTCAGTCAGCTGATTCACCGTTTATGGCTGATGGAGGGTGGGGTGGGGGTGTTTCTTGAGGGGGTGGGGCTGTTGGAAGGCTGGCACGTTCCAATCAGGGCAACAGTTCTTCATTACAGCATTTCTGCAAGACAGCATGCTGGTTAGGTCATCGTTTCACATTCGGACTACAGGTTCCACAACACCACTTGCAAGTTGTCAGTGCCCTCTAGTGGCCGGTGAATGACATTACATGTGTAGAAGGATGAAGGTCTGTCTTAATACTCACTATTACCTCTTTTCCACCAAAAAAGAACTGGTTCGGAACTGGTACTGGTTCAAAGTTGGTTCAACTTGCGAACCTTCTCAGAACCTGTTTGTTTTTCCACTGACTAGAGAGCACAGCGAACGACGTCATTACGTCACTGTGTACGAGGTAAAAGAACGGTTCCAGTCCAGCAAAGAGTTGGTGCCGCTTTGGAACCA
>JAPMOB010240411.1:0-41111 GCA_029875015.1 Lepomis gibbosus | reverse complement strand
CTCCTCACCCACTTCACTCCTCCCTCCCCTCCCTTTCCCTCACCTACACACACACATACCACACTCAATATCTAACAACAAGAACCAAACAAGAACAAATTAAAAAGAGAGCGCCGGCAGGAAATAGGATGTCCACCCACACTGTGAGGTAGGTCGACACCCAGGCTGCCTGTTCCCACAAGTCCCAATTTCCCACTTTACCAAATTTTTACACAACTGCCCTGTTTCTTAAAGCTCCAGCTGCTCCTTTTCTGCATGGAGAGTTTAATCACATGATTGTTTTGACAGAAGACAAAAGTCAATTTGACTCTCCCTTAAAGTAATAGCTCAACATTTTGTGAAATGCACTTATTTGCTTCATGAGTGTTGTATGATAAGATCACATCCTTCCAGTAAACGTAAGGCTACAGCCTGGCTCTCGTCATGAAGGCCAAGAAGTAATCTGGCTCGAAACCTCTCGTTAAACTTGTTGTTACGCTTCGATGCTTGTGCAAATAAAACAAAGGCGGTATTTGTTATTTAGTGAGCTTTAAAGGTGCAGATAGGCGTTAGGATTTTTTCAACCTTTGGGCAAAAGCCACACTAGCTGTTTTCAGTCTTTGTGCTAAGCTACGCTAACAACTGTTGGCTGTAGCTTGATGGCAAACGGTCTGTACTTGAACAGCGCCTTTCTAGTCGTTCCAACCACTCAAAGCGCTTTTACATTACGTCCCATTCACCCATTCAGAGGCAAAGGTGCCAACTGCCATCAGAAAAGAAATACCCGCTCATTCTCACTGCTAACTCGTCACATGTGGACGCTTGGTCAACACCCCTTGGCGTTGCTTTTTAACGCTCTAGTTACCCTTTTAGTGTTGATGTTTTCTCTACACTCAAGTTAGCAGCAATAAATATGCAACAACCGGTTAGACTTTAAAAAATAAAAGTACTTGTTAACGTTGTGAAATGTCACGATTTAGTTAGCATTAAGTACATTTACTCATTTAGCTGACACTTTTATCCAAAGCGACTTACAATTGCTATATATATATATATATATCTCAAAATCTGCACTGCTCTGGAGTGCGTCATGTACGTCAGTTAACTTGGCTAAAACATTACCTACGTAGTTTAAATAAAATCGTTCAATGTTGACTTTTGTTTCATCCTACACTTACCTTTATCGTTCAAAAGTAATGCTACAGGGCTTCCCCCAGTGTGTTACAAACTGACGCCAACGGGTCTTCACCACGCCCCCATATGTGACAACTTAGTAGTGAGAACAGATTGGAAAATACACACACCGATGGAACAGCCATCAGGAGCAGTTCGGGATTTAGAACCACCGACTGATAAGTCAACACCCGTTCTACCCCCCGAAGGGTTGCTGGTCACCACGAGGGTAGCTCTGGCTGGGCTGACAAAAGGCTGCACCTCACAGGTAACATGTATTAGCAATTTGTTTCAACGTAAACAAGGCACAACAACAACATGGGCGATATTAAATGCATTAAATGAGGTGTGTTGCAATGCAAAAGTATTGCCGATCACCTTGCTGTTCAATGTTTTTTATAATATGGCAATATATAACATAATAGTACAAATAAAAATCCTCTTTAATCATTTCCGTTTCCAAACAGAGGAAGAACAAAAAGACATGGTAAATAGCTAGCAAGCTAGTAGCACACAGTGGCAACTACTGACCTTCTTTTATACAGTCTATGCTAATGACATGCAAATCCTATTGTGCCAAATCCGCACCGCCAGCAAGCTCGATCTGCACATGCGCAAAAGTGATTCTGTTAGATTACCGCAAATCTGCATCTTCAAAATGATCCAACTAAATCTTCCATATCGAGATAACAATTTTTTTTTTTATCACTGATGAAACTGTTCACTTTGATGTAATAAGAATATATTGTAGATATGAAAAACCTTGTTCAACAGTACATTTTTAACTGACAACAAGTTAACAGTGTAGCAACACGAAGGAGGCTAACCCTAGCTGCTAGCACGGCCGATGTGCACACTGTAGGGTTAGCCAGTCGACACGCATACAGTCACTGACTTAGGTTTAGGCACACACCCCTGTGATGGTTAGGGTTAGGGTAAGGTTCTTTGGGAAGCTGCCAATTCCTTTTATACTAACATAGCTAGCTATCTAGCTAGCTAGCTACTAGCGCATCTCATTCAGCACCCGGAGGCTCTCATACTGATGCTTTTGCATCAAATAACGCTTTGTCAGCCTGTAAACGTCAGTATTTGACGCCTTGAGATGAGAACAGACAGCACATGAATCATTATGAACAGGCACATTTGGGGTAACCTATGTCGTGTGTGCAGAACAGATCTTGCTGGCGTTACGGATTTGGCACTGACACCTTTCATGTCGGAGCTAGACAACATGGTCGAAAAGGTAGCTCACCAGCGGGGGAGTTTTGGGATTCCTTTAAAAAGACATGGTGTTGTCAGACACCCCAGTATGCAGGAAGTGCCATTAACAGTAACCATAAAAGGGGGCAATATCATAAACCTTGAACCATCTCATCCTGCAGATTTCACTTCGGTAGAGAGAGTAAGTTGCAGTAGTTTGCTCGCCATGACATGAGAGACATTTAGGCTACAGTAAGGTCTTAGTTAGTTGTGTTGTTAAGCTAAGCTAAGTTAACATGACGCCAGGGATTCAGGTCAGCTAGCTAATATCGCTATCGTGAATTCTTTTGGCCTCGACAATCATGTGGTGAAAAATCTGATATTGTGACAGCTTAACATGAATTTAGTTTCCTAATGCTGAAATATATACGGCCAAACTCTGAAAGACTGTATTTCCTGAAAGGATGTTGGATCAACCAATCAACCAAGCACAACACCTTTCTCTGTATGAGTATGCGCAGACTTTTATCTCCGCAGAATTGCGATTCCAGCTTTAGTCAGACCCAAATGAAACTCCGCTCATCCTTCAATTTAGTCCTAAAAACATTAGAAACCGCAGAGTGCACGAGTTACGAGGTTTTCACATGACAGCAGCAATCTGCTTTCATGTCGTCCTGTCAATCATTCCCAAAGAGTAGGCGTCACTTTTGTGTGTGTGTGTGTGTGTGTGTGTGTCCTCCCCTCCCCATCGAAACCTCCAAACAGTGGATGCATCTCATTTGGCAAGGAGCCTCTTCATATTTCACTTTTCAGGAGACGCCTGTTCGTTTAATTTCTGCATCAGCTTGCCTCTCTCTCTTCTTCTTCTTTTCTTTTTCCCTGCAACTTTTTTTTTCTCTCCCTGCCTGCCTCCTTCTTCTGCTTCTTCTTCGTCTCCCCCCCGGAGTAGAAACACATTTCAATGACACGCCCACGCCTGGGCCTGTCAGCCCCTCGCCCTGTCAGAACGCCCACGCTGCTCTGCTCCCCTTCTCCCTCCCCTCTTGTCTCCTCCCTCCCCTCTCCTCCCCTCCCCACCAACCCACATCCTCAACACTTTGCACTCTAAAAAAGCAGCTCTTTTCATCCAAGTTCCTCTTTTGCAAGGAAAGAGAGTAAAAAAAAGAGAAGAAGGAGAAGAGGAGGAACAACAGAGCGGCATGATTCAGTCTCCAGGCGGTGGTAGTGCCTGTCATGGAGTGTCCCTTTTCATTTGGAGGGAATATGGGTTACAGGATGGCTGCGATGCCAAAACAGGAGATAAAAAAATTAGAAAAAAGCAAAAGGAGTTTGGTGTCTGTTATTCTCGTCTCCACCCAGCGTTGTGTTGCCGTTTTCGGGTGGCAGACACATTTTAGACGGGCGTGGATGTGACTTCNCAAGGAATCTGGTCAGAAAGTATTTAAAGCAGCAGAGCAGGATTTTCTTTCTATTAAAGCATATTTTTTGAGTTTTACGATGCCACACGAGGCCACAGCTTTGTGTGTATTGGGGGAATTTGTGTGTGTGTGTGAATACGCAGGGCTAAAGCCGGTGTGTTTGCACAGGCTCCCTGGTTAGTCTTACTTTGTGTCTGTTGAGAAAGTGTGGGATGGTATGAGCGGCTTATGTCTGACTGAACACGTGTGTGCCTGCGTGGGTGGGGAGTGTATATAGGGGCGATGTGTGTGTGTGTGTGTCTTTGCACACAGATTACACTCGTGTGGGCGTTTTGGGCAAGGATGTGTGTGGGCGTAGTGAGCGTAGGCGGAGGTTATGTGACATACAGATAGAGACTGCAGTGTTCCTGCAGTGTGTTTATGTGTGTGAAACTTTACTGCAGTGTGGACGGCAGAAACAGCTATAGGGGCCCTGCAGCCTGCAAATGTGCCAGCGTGGAAATCTGCTGCCTTCACACTCCTCTACTACTACTTTAAGTCAAAACCACCTCCATGATGATGCAGTCTGAAAATCTGTCACTGGAGAGGACACATCAATTAAGTGTTGTTGTGATCACAAGAAAGTTTTTTTTTGATCCTCACAATTTACCTATGAGCGGTGTAAAGAAAGCATGTGAATCTTTTACTTCAGTAAAAACAGCAAAACAACACAGTAGAAATTCTCTGTTCCAAGTAAAAGTCCTGCATTCAAATTATTATTTTTGCCTGCTTCCTATTTTCACATATTTTGTGAAAAAGTTTTGGAATTCATGCAGAAGGCTTCAGCTGCAGCGTATTTCTTCAGGGCAACGTGCCCGTCAAAATCATTTCCATATTTCCATTTTGTGCCACTGACCAGATAAGACTGTGATACCAGGTGACTGATAATAACCTTCTCACTCCAAATGCATCACCTGTGGACACGAGGTGACGACCCGGTGGAATCGGATTGTAGCGCACAGGGGGAACGCTAAAAGCAGGTATAGGATATTTAAGACTAAAGTGAGAGGCAGGAGGTGGTTGGAGTGGACGGGTGGGTCAGAGACCTGACTTTCACCCAGGAGACCGGTGCTCATTTCTAGTGTGAAAGAAAATATCAATCAATCAATATCAACTTTTTTTATATAGTACACTTAAAACAACCGAAGTTGACTAAGGTGCTTTACAAGGTAAACGTGCAACAACAATATATTAAGAAGAAAAAATCAACTATTTTATTTAAGTAACGTAGGCTACATAAGTTACACAAGTAACGTAAGATAAATGTAACTTACTTTATGGTAAACCATGATCTTTTAAACCGAACCAAACTGTGACGTTTCACAACGTTTAACACTTTATTTTGAGAGTCTACCCAGACGTTGCATATTTATTGTCGCTAACTTGACCGCGGAGCCCTACACGTCCTAAAAAACAACGCTACAGGATACCCAAGGCGACGCCAAGGGGTCTTGACAATACGTCCATATGTGAGGAGTCAGGAGTGAGAATGTGTTGCTGACAACATCATGGAAAGGATCCCAAGTTTGTTGTGGAGGAACTGCTAGCGTGACGTTATTCAACTCTAACTGTAACCCAGCACAAAAAACTCCTCTCTCCAACTCTGACCCACGTTACCAAATCGGTTTATATCGGCTCTCCTTTGAATGTAACTTTGATGGCGGTTTTGCGACAATTTTGCCTTCAGTATGTTGACGAGTGGGAGTGAATTTGGTCATATCTTCAACTTGGAATCACAACAAGTTTTGTTTGTTTTTTTTGCGTAATTATGGCCTAAACGTGGGATAAGACTCAAAGACTCGAGCTGTGGTTGGAAACATAAAAACTGCAAGGTGTTCGCATTTATCTGTCCAGTCCAGCGTGGATGTATATACATTTATTTTCAAATATAGACAGAAGAAAGCATTATGATTCAGTTTTTTTTAAAGACAGATAAAACTCCTCAGAATGAATTGTCTTTTATTGTCACGGACAACGTTAAGCCGATCAGAAACAATGTAATACTTTAATACCTTACTGCGTTAAAATATGCACTTAAAGAGGCTCATTTACCAAATATGATCTGACTAAATGAGTGAACTTGTTGCCAACATGCAAATATCCACCTTTAATATTAACACAGCTCATTAAAATATGTTAAATGTCGTGTTTAAGGCTGGAGCCCATGCACAGAGTCTGACACATGCTGACAATGAATCATCCTCCTCTTAAGTGGGCTCAGTTTGTGGCCTTGTGGTTAAAAAGACTGTACTGTAGAACTGAAAGGTTAAATTTCTACTAAAGCATGTGAAACAACAATCACGCTTTTATGTTGATGTGTCTTTGAAGACGAGTCTGAATCACACCAGTTTTAATCAGTGTTTCTGAATAAAAATATCACCTCAAGGCCGGCAGCATTAAACCCATATGGGTTATTTACCAACTGTGAGAGTTGAAACTTTTCACTTTCTTCTGGTCTCAGCGGTTAATTAATTTTCGCTTTTAAAGAAGAGCAAAGAGGAATGATAGCTGAAGTCGGAGGTTCCCTGTTCCCAGTCGGAAATTGAACTGGAACGCCTCCTCGTGTCAGATTTCTGACTCGGAAAGTCGGGAGAACCTGACCAAATCCAAGATGGCCGCTCCAGGCATTGGCTGTAATGACAGCTGTAGTAATATAGTGTTTGTCCCACTTCGTACACACAGTCCTGCCCAACGTATATCTGTGCACATGTTGCTACGGTGTTTGTTTGTGCACAATACTACGTCACGCATTGTTAGTAACTGGATTACTAACAAGAAACCTGGTTTTCGGACTTAACTCTGTCGTTGTAACTGAAGGTGGTCAACTCGGGTGTCTCCCAGCTCCGGCTTCTGAGGTGAATGTAACGCAGCGTGAGGTTCACCGATTTGCATCCGTGCGCCGGCATAAAAGTTTGAGATTCGATTGGCCTGATTAGGATGAACTCAAGATGTGTCATTTCAAACATCTTTGCATCGCTTAAATTTAATTCATTTATATAAAATTAGTAGTAAAGTCCCTATTGCCTTTATTTTGAAATGTGACCAATTATTTGGTTTCAAGTGTTTCTGTCATGTCTGCTGCAGCCAGCAGCATGTCAGCTGCTACAGAGGCCGAGGAGACACTTTTAAGAGCGTCAAGGCTCCTGCAATTTGCACCATATGGCGCAATAAAGTAGACAGGCAGCGTGACTTACCTAAAAGCGAACTCATGTGAAGCAGCGACACGGTGTGAGCGTGGAGACGTCTGCCTCAGCCTTATTTAGAACCACTGGTATCGCTATCAATACTGGTGAGCAAAGTATTGCAACTTCCGAAAACTGTGTAACTGTTAAATAGTGAGGGGGTTATAAAAGTGTAACCGGAGGCAGAGAACAGGAAAGAAGGACTGGTTTAAAAGTGAGATCCAGGCCAGGTTATGTTTCATCTTTTGTCAGACAAATTAAAGAGAGTTTAAAAATAAAACTGCATAACAGAGACGCTGAGTTGCAGAACTAGCGAAACAGAGATTTAGTTAATTTATGATTAAATCAAACTCTCTGTACCATAAATTAAATTCATTCATTTAGCTGACACTTTTATCCAAAGCGACTTACAATTGTTACACATGTCAGAGGTCGCACGCCTCTGGAGGAGCAACTAGGGGTTAAGTGTCTTGCTCAGGGACACAATGGTTTATGGGTCACAGTGGGATTGAACCCGGGTCTCTCACACCAAAGGCTTATCCATTGCGCCATCACCACCCCATAAATCGCTTAGCTTCTGCTTATTCTTTTGCATTGCGAAAGTTGCTTCATGTGTATCTTTAACATTGGCATTGCATCGAGATGCATCTCATCGGCCTCATTGAGAGAGATGCACATTTATAGAGCATAGCTGTAATTTGAAACAGTATTTTCACCCGTTGTCACAAGCTTCTACTCCAAAGCAGTAGAGTTTGCTTTAAATTAGTGGACACTGATAAGGCTAATATTAAAAGCTAACAATGCTACTATACAGACTTGCTATTGGTTAACACAGTTTTTTTTACCCGTATCTGCATAATCTAAACCCAAAATGGGTGGATTCCTTGTGTGGAAATGTGTTGCATCAGAAAAGCAAAGACTAAATGTTTCCACAATTGAACGCAGTACACAAGTTGGTTTTTAAAAACATGTATCCTAGTACTTTGCTTTGCAGACTAAATATCTTAAAATGTGACCTTTTTATTAGGCAAAATATTAAATCAACTGAAAGTTATAAACTTGATTCGTCCAGGATCAGGATTCTTAATATTTCCAGAAAATATGTTGATATGGATTCAGCTTTTTACTGCATCAGTGCAGCATGTGGGCTTTTTGAACTGAGAGAGTCTGTGCAGAAGGACAAACAGAGAATGTGCAAAGTCTGCATCCTGATGTGCATCATATTAACTTTACAAATGGAAATAGGACTCTGTGTGATAAAAGCTTGTCAGTGTGTCATTTATCACTAGAAAACTGATAGTGAGGTTTATCTGATGGTCAACACAGCACATCAGCAACAATAAAGTTTTAATATTGTGGAAGAATCAAAACATTTAACGATCAAGTTTGGTGCAAAAACGTGCTTAAAGACCTCTTTGTCAAAGAATAAATGATTTGGATTCAAGGTTAACTTTTTAATCTGCTTCACAAATTAGTAAAAGGTCACTTCAAAGATAAATGCGGATCATTTGCTGCATAACGAAAGTAGTGGGTTTAGAAACAACTGGGCCAGGCGTCACTATTGTGGTGGAGTTTTTACTGATGTCAAAATGCTATGTATTGCACCTTTAAAGCTTCAGTGGGAAGCCCTGTGCCTCCCTGTTGACAGGCCGTGGGCTGACGTGCAGGGGATTTGCCCATTTTGGCCATGTACGAGCCTCAGCGACCCTCGCCGCCCACGGCAACTTCACCCTGAGAGTGCTGCTGACGTCTGACATGTCTGCTATCTCCAGGCGGAGGCTGACGCTCCCTCAGCCACGACCACACACTGCAGTCAGAGAGAAACCAGCCGGCCTTCGATGTGGTGTGCATGACAAAAACACCTCCACTCTGAGCTGATCTGAAGGTGTGATTAGTCTGTTAAGTGTATTAATTTGGGGTTGCTCCAGAAAGGTCACGACCAATCAGATCGCCTTCAAACCTCGCAGAATGCTGAGATGTGACAAAAGATGAATATTAAAAGGGGGAAAAAATCCCTTGCAAAAGGAGATAGGAGAAGAAACACTGGTAGAAATGATGAAACAATGCGAGCTACAAGGGTGTGAGCAAAGTTGAGGCAGGCTTTGAAGTGAAGCCACACATTTTGCATGATTATTGCTGTTAAGTTTTTGATCTTGAGCCAGCAGGCACGAAAAACAACAGCAGCTTGGGATTAGTCTCCCCCCCACTCACACGCCTACCTTGCCAGCATAAGTCCCTGACTCAATTAGAAAAAAACCTCTGCAACTTAGGGCTCCTCACGCACAAGTACCCACATCGCCCTGCCCACGTCCCTGCAGCACATCACATCCAGCATCACTTTTAATCGCAGAGCACAATGAATGCGCAGGGATTTGCCTTGGTGACATTAATGCAGAGACGTGCTGACAACTAATGTACACACTGATAAGACAGTGCCGAGACAACGGCGCCGAAACACACAGAGGAAATAAAGATGTATCTGCCTTTAATTAAATATCAGATATCATCCGAGGAGGTTAAAGCCTGCGTAAAGCTCCACAAAAACTGACCGGCAAATCAGAAATGTGACAGTTGATTTGTCTTGGCACGAATGACTTTCTCCTTTAACTGGTCGGTATTGTGTTACTGTCTCACGATCGTCTAAATGTTGTTTCTGAGGCTTTCTAGAACAGATGACACAGAACAGATTTATGCACCCATGCAGCCCTTCCTTCTAAAAATTATGTTTAAATACTATTTAACTGTCAAACCTATTGCCAGACAAGGATGTTGATGTTGGACGATTCTGCAAAACCCTGGATTGCTTTTGATGCCAGATCTTTTTTGTAAAGTCCTCATTTCTGTGTCTGCACATGGCAGCTAAGATTCGGTTATGTTAGGGAGCGATCTTGGTTATGGCAAATAAAACACACTTCAGGTTAAAGCAAAAACAGTTGGTAAAGATTTTGGTTATGATTAATAAATTGCAGGTCTGTGCACGAGGTGAATTCCAGTCTACGGCATGAACGTCAAATGTGCTTTACACCCACATTGCTGCCACGATCACTGGTGAAGTTTGTTCCAGTTCATGAGGTGCCACGTTCTGCACAGACGTTGTAAATAGATGGTCAGGCTGGATACTGGAGATCCTGCTTTGTGTCCTGCTTCTTGGTTCTAGTTAAGTTAAGGTATGCTTTAAATAAATTACTTTATACTGTCACAATATGTCAAATGAGGAAACAAGGAATAAGGGCCTAATGTCAGACACCAAGGCCGAACAGATACACTGGTTTACAACAAAGGAGTGGCGGGCAACGGTCAAACCAGCAGTCCAAAGAAGCAAAGTCCAAGCAGTCCAAAGAAGCAAACAAATCCAAAACAGGAAGCAAGCGGATTATCCAAAAACAGAGGAAACACAAGGCGAGGGCCGGGACCAAGACGAAGTGACAACAAACAAGGGGGAAACATATAACAAGACACAGATGAGGGCAGACGATCAACCAGGCGGGAAAACACACAAAGACAGGAAGTAATGTTAAAAGAGACACTATCAAAATAAAACAGGAAATGACAAAACTCAAACCCAAAGCCATGACACGTATAACATGTCATTGAAACATGGCTAAAGACAAAAGCGTTTTTACCTTTTTAAATGGCCACAGTTGAAGATGCGGCGCCACACCAGCCCCTTCTCATTCCCAGGATGTTAAACGTCCTTTAGCTTCTGGTACCAACGCACATGGCCTCACATTTAGCATCATAGTTCAACGCACTGGTGGAAGACCTTTAAAAGTAGGCCAAGTGTAAATAACAGAAACCGGCTTCCACCCAGGAGACAGGTGTTTGTTTCCTGTGTGAAACAAAAAGTTAACATGAATTATTTTTAGCGATGTTTAACTTAACTTACTTTAGTAACACTTCTTAACTCACGTAATATTAGTCAGTAATTCAGTTTAACCCAAACCACGATCTTTTCCTAAACCAAATGGTAACCGTTAGTTTTATTTTGAAAGTAACCTAACCTGACGATGCAAATCTAGTCTCGGGTTGGCCACAGAGACGGAAAAACCGTGATGAAACTGGATTAGCACACTTTCAGGTAGTCGCTCCTTTAAAGCATTCATTTGGTTGCGGGTAGTTGCACAGACTTTAAGTGCAGCCGTGTGAAGTTTTAAGAAAGAGTACAAAGTGTGAGAACACCTGGCCAATCGCTGCGTGAAAGAGGTGCGATTGTTTGATAACTGGTTTTGAAACATCTTCTTTCAAGAACCCAATTAAAGCATTCTCAAACTCACTATTACAAATACATTTTAAATAAGGTTAGAGAAAAAAAATCTCCTTAGTTTTCCAATCTTAACCATCAAAATAATTTTTAGCTGCCAGGTGCAGATGTTAAATTGGTTATACATTCGATAAAGTTGATTAGAAACAAAATCTGGGAAGCATGATGTTTCTTTAAAAATGTATTTAGAAGTATTTAAACATGTTTTCTGCAAAGCACGAGATCACTTCTTCTGAAAATATCATTATTAACCTTTAACAAAAACATCTGACAAACACCTGTGTGTAAAAAGTTAAATGTCCTAAATCTGAATCAAATTTGCTCACCTCACCTCCACTAACCTAAGTGGAAATCAAACTCAGGCTTTGTTTTTTTACCTGCTGAACCAAACAAGGAATTGAACTGTTAATGCTGTAGGTGTAAAAAAAAAAAAAATTACTCTTATCTTCTCCTCTTCCTTCCTGCTAAAACCTCATCCACCTTCTGCAGAACAAATTTGTGTTTCACCGCCGAGAGTTTTTCCCCCGGAGGTGAAACTCACAATTTCCTACAGATTCTGTGGGACACTGCTTCCTGGTCATATCAGCGGCCCAGGAAGTGAAGCGGAGTTGGAAGTTTCTACAGGTAAAAAAAAAAAAAAAGAAGCTTGAGATAAGTGAGTAAAATGTAAATGTGAATGTCCTGACTGTGGGCGTGAATTTAATCTGCTCTCCGCTCTGGACAACAGCAACGGATAAATGACTAAATGTAAATGTGTTTGATGTGGGTGATCCAGGAACTTAAGCTCACTGTAATGTTATTAGAAGTCAGCCGTGGACGAGGCAAACGCTTAAATCACAAATTTAAAAGCCTTTTTGTTGTTAAATTGTAATGTTTGTGATCCAGACACTGAAGCTCATTTTGCATAAAAGCCTCAGATAAATGTCTGCAAGTCAAAACATTTTTCATAGTTTATATAGTTCAGATGATCACAGATGTTTAATATTTCCAACAACGTTGTTGAAAAATCAGCACATTTACATCTTCTAAAACATCTGCCTCCTTACAAATCTGTTAATTAATTTGCTGACATGGTATTTTTAAACCTGCACTAACTAAGTTCAATGATCACTCTCCTTTTTGCTCTGGTTTGGTCTCCACCTACTTTCACCACAAAGTACTCAGATCTTTTATTTCAGTAAAAAGAAATACTCTGTTACAAGCATTTAAACGTGCAAAGGTTTTAGCATCAACATATGCTTAAAGTACTAATGATGCAGAATGTCACATTCAGAATAATAAATATTACTGATGCATTAATGTGTGCATAACTTTAATGTTGCAGCTCGTAAACATGGGGCTAACTTTAAATGACTTTATATGCTGATGGGTAGTTTCTGAATCCCCCCCTATGGATCTGTAACGATTTATTGGTACAATAATATAAAAATAAATTTGTTCATCATTAATCTGAGCCAACAATGTAACTAAAGCTGTCAGAGAAGTCCAGCGCAGTAGAGGCACGACTCCTTGATTAAATTTCTCTTGCAGCAGGACAAGGATGATTTTCAATTTCAATCTTTGTATTTCTCACATAAATGACTCACTTGTAAATGTTTACGTACCATAATGAGTATGTGCTGTACTTTTTTTTATTTTTAGGGTTCTGTGTAAACAAATGCCTCAATGTAAATACATATTTTATACTTAAATATACTCAAATATTTAAAGGCGCAAACCTTATTTTTTAACCACATAAAGTCACAAATATAGTCAGACAGTTTGAGACTTGTTTGAAACAACCTGTAACGCAAAACATGAAAAACGTCCTTTCTTTGACTGAAGGCTCCTAAAACAGCTACTAAATGAATAAAAAAATTAACTTTGAATCTCACCCCGTGGCCTGTACACAGGATAAACGGCTGATGATGGATGGATGAACTTAGAATCTCAACTTCTAGGCCAAGATGGCAGGGACGGTCCTCAAAGTGCTCAGAAAAAGTTTTGACCGTCGTGATTTTAAACCCCATCGGTTGATAAAGATCAAGACTTTTCTTCTTCTGCAGTGGTTTGATGGCACCACCAGCTGTTTATGAGCCAAATCCCAATATTTGCACAACAGTAGTGGATGAAAACGCACTTTAATTCCCATTTTGTTTAGCAGACGTTTTAGACATTCTGTTAAAATGTGCACTATGTTTGGATTTTAACTAAGATGATGATGAGTTTGATAGCTTTGATAAATTTCGGTGACATAAATTTTTTCTATTCTTCAAAACTTCCCTGGAAACAGTTTCTTTGTAAAAGTCTTCTCGTCCAATCAAATTGCCTTTCACCATTGGTTGTGCGTGACCCCGCCTTCAGCAGGAAGTAAATCACAATAAGAAAGCTCTGCTCTCTTCTACAGTGACTTTAAAGTTCACTCGAGTGTCAGCTGAACTCTTTCAGATGTAAAGTGCAGCTCTCCCGCTGTGCTGGCCCTGCAGGCTGCGGGGGCCGGAGGAGGGCCCCGGGCGGGGCCGGACCGGGCCGGCCTGCTGGGCTGCCGGCTGCCCACATAGAGGCCTGGCCGGGTGGGCGTCATCTATGGAGCGATTGATCCCAGCCAGGACAAAAAGTCTCCCTGTTGTCCTGCTCGAACAGCAGTAGCAGGAAGAAAATGCTCAGAGTCACTGCAGCAAATACTTCTGTACTGCTACGCTAACACTACAGCACTGTTTAGAGGTATTACTGCTGCTTCTTTACCTGTTGGCGCCAGATATGATGAGTGATTTCAGGAACGCTACTCATGTTATACTACTAATATGACAGTACTTCTAATAACTGAAACCTTACAAGCTACTTCTACTGCATTTATGAATAATAACTATAATTAAAGAGCCTAAAAATAATTTCTACTTCCATAATAAGTAACAGCACTAATTCTAATACTGCTACTAGAAGTACCACTATTACTATTTGCTGATAATATTATTATTTCTGCTACAGCAGCTACTAGTGATATTATCCATACGTCTGCTTTTACCTCAGTTATACTACAAAAACAAATACGGTGCTTTAATTGGACCAAACCAAATATAAAAATGTAAGACTTTAAATTGTCAAAAGTAACTTTTCTGAACAATTCTGATGTATTTTACATTTTATGCTACTATATACTTGTACTTCACTACATTTCAGTGAGAAATACTCCACTAAAGTTATTTAAGAGCTTTAGTTACTTAACAGTTTACACAATCAGTTTTAAAATATGATCCATTGCTAAAGATTAAACTACTAAAAGTATACTCAGTAATTCAAACTACCTCCACCTTAAACAACAGCATCATTACACTACACTACTTACACACATCAATAACAATGATACAATAGTTTAACACTCTGCTTTATAGGTGTTTTTGATACTTACAGTACATTTTGTTGATGATAACACTCCTGTGCAGGACTTTTTCTTGTGCTGCAGTGTTTTGGCCTGGTGATATTACTACTTTTACTTATCATCTTATCATCTCTAACCCAGTCTTATAAAATCCCTCAGTGTTATTGACTATTTCATATCAAAGGTCACTATGATAACTTTGCACAGTGTTTAGTACAAATACACCTCTTCTAGCTGCCAATTTAATTAAGTTTTGTCTGTGTGACGAGCCCACCACATCGCCCTATAACGTGCAAAACTTAAAAAAACTAACGACTGTGGAACAATCGTGGATGTTGGAAAAATTATCTGTAGATAAATTAATCTACTAACATTAACAGTTTCCAAGAGGTTTCCATTAATTAGCGCTGTTGCGTGGGACAGCTGTGGAAAATGTGAAGTAAAAAACAACGAGGCGCAGAAGGTAAACTTTGTGTAAAGTGCTGTACGGTGTGACTCTGGTATCGCGCCAGCCTTGCTGCTTTGAAGTCCATGCAGCCGTGCTGGGGAGGTGGCTGCTGCTGTGGGCTCGGTGTGGAGGTGTCTGCCTGGAGAGGGGGAAAGGTCACAGTTACAGCGCACATGTCTTTTACACTTTATAGCACGCATCTCAGGGCTGAGCTGTTTATCAGCTGCTGAGGAGGGAAAAAAGTACCTGCAGTGTTTGGCGGTGTAGGTTTGACACTGACTTTGTGCATTTGGGGGAACTTTTGGGCCTGAAACCTGTGAGACAAACAGTTTTTACTGCAAAGACGCCAGTTAGGAACATATGTTTGTTTTTGTTTTAGATATATAGCAACATCACCAGAAATCAGAAACAATGCTTTTTCATTGGTGTTATTTTTTTTACTCTCCTGGTTCTGTGTCTGAAGATGTTTTCTGATCCTGCTGAAGGGGTTTACTCCTGGCATCCACCGATTCAGGACCACAGTGAATTCAACAAAACTGCAAAAAAAAAAAGAGCTAAACATAAATGCTACTACTACAACTAGTAGTACAGGATAGCAGTGCCAGCGACAGAATATAATCAAAGTAAGATTCTGCAGTGAAGTTTAATGCTAAATGCTAATGTCAGCATGCTAACAAGCGCACAATGACAATGATGTTGATGTTTACCATGTTCAGCATCAAGACTGGCATGTTGCTAATATGTGCAAGGCTGATGGCTGTGTCTTTGCTTTTGTTTCATAAATCAATGTAGCGGACAAATTAGAAATGTTTACCTAAATCTTTAATATATTTATTTCACAGTAAATCTATAAAACTCAAGTGTTTTAGCTGAGTATGTGTGATTAATTAACAATTAATTCACCAGATTACCATAACGTATCAGCAGACTTTACAGTTACCAATCACAGATATTGATACAGTGTTAAATTGAAAACCTTTAAATAAATTAAAATCAAAGCAACTGGCCTGAAAATATGGCATAAAAAGCGAAACCCAACTATCCCTTCAAACACAGTAAGTATTTAAGGATAGATGATTATATGACAAGAGTATTTGTAAAAAATAATAAAAAAAATTTAAAAAATCTGTAAAACTTACTGAGCTGCTTTTAAAATGAACAGCGGCAGAGGAAACAAGTTTTGTCTTACCTTCATTCAAGGGTTGCAGCCTCCTCCATCCTCTGTGAGGCTCCTCCGTGAAAACCAGCTGCTACATAATGAATTATTTTCCCCACAAAACTCCGAAAGCAGCATTTTTGCTTTTCTTTACACCACCGACGTCAGCTGGGATGCAGATGGGGACCAGGAGCCATTTTCTACAAACTGATGTTAAATGCTCCAAAGATCATCTGAAGGAAAACAGTAAGTAAAATGTGTAAAAATAGGACATTTTTCTTTAAATATTTATCAAAGAAAAATCTAAATTAGTCACTGACACGGAAAAATTACCTCAGCTCAGCTGTCATTAGTGGTTGCTTCCAAATCTGCTTAACAAAACAATCTCAAGTCAAAGTCCACTAGCTCACTTGTTGTGAAGCTTTCGACCATACCTCATGGTCCGTGTCTGCTTATTTGCCATGATGGAACTGTAGATGCTCGAACTTGCGAAGCACCTCTAGGACCTCTAGCGCTTCTTGTGGCTTAAAAGTTACGTCTTCTGATGAAGAACATGTGATACGGTTGAAATCTCCAGAATGAAGAAAGCAAGTGGACCCTTTGGTTTGAAATTAGCAAAATCAAGAATGAACGTTGAGCTCGATTCTGGAAATGTTTGCCCGCAACAAATTATCATTTTCTTAATAAGTCAATTAATTTAATAAAAGCTTCTGTGGCTGTCATGTGCCAAAGGTCAGATGCTACGCAGATACCTTCATGATGCCAACAGTGTGTTGTTTCACGTACATCTACGGTTTACACACACAGTTACTGAAAGACTGAGCAGGAGAAAGAGAAAGAGGATGACTTATTCCTCATAGTTTAGAGGTCTTTTGTTTGGATTTTACATAGGAGACCTTTAACTGAAACAATTAACTGATTATGGAAACAGATTGCAGCTTTACAATGTTTGTAATAATGTTTTTGCATCAATGTAATGTACCGAGTACCAGCAGCCGTGCATAAAATACACATTCCTGCTTGATTCTCTTTCACAGCCCGTCCTCTCCGTCTGAAAGCAGCATCTGTCGGAGGCAGCAGATGTCGGTGCATCTGGGAAAATTAGATTTTGCTGTAATTAGTGCTGTTAGTGACACTTCACTCTGTAGTGCTGTTATCCACTGCTTTCTCATCTCATAGTAATTATCATTATAATCCATCATTAACCACATCATAGACCTACAATACTGCTCGCAGCTCTCATTGATTTTTAATGATTAATAATGCATGTCCATTATAAACATACTGCTGGTGCTCTCTAATCTACATTGTGTGGGTGTATATATATCTATATCTATATTAAATATTAGGGTACATGATTGAAGCACTGCACTGACTAGTGTTATAACAAGGACTGTTTAGATTTAATGTAACCCCCAGCCATCATATTTCAACTTTTCTCTGATATGTTCCTGATATAAAATGAAAAGCAGCGTCAGTGTCTGCAGTCACTAATCTGCGGTGTAGGAAAACACCACCAGCCTGCAGCTAAACACTGGTAACCTCCCATCCTGCTGAGACTTTTTAGCTCTTTTCCCCAAATCATATTTGGCTGGTGAAACAGTGAAACGCTCTGGCAAAATGTGGAAGGCAGCAACCATTGTGACCGGTGGATGAAAATGTTAATTTCCTCTCTTGATAATGAGGCATGTCGCTTTCAAATGTGATTATACAAACAGAATGCTGTGTAACACGCTTGTAATGTGCTTAGGATGTTTTAAAATACATTATGGTGCCTGCACACTGTGAGATGTGAAAGGCCCCAAAGGAAACCTTTAAGGTTTTTTAGATTAAAACCACAGGGGGACCCAGGATGGTTCCCTGAGGAACCCCGGGATAAAGGAATTATAGTTAAATACAGGTCATTTTATGCATTTGTGTCAGTTTGTCTGGCTAGGAAGATCATTATTAGCTGTTTTGTTATAAGAAGAAGGAATCACAAGCCTTTATGAGCTACATATAAACACAAGTCTTTAAATATTTTGAATTGCAGTGAATAAAACGGTCCTTAATTACTAGATCACTTGTAGAAATAAAAAAAAGTTGAAGAAGCAGCCCGTCCTCACCAAGAAAACAACAACATAGGTTGATAGCTGAAGGGCTTAAAACTACTCCATGGAACGTTATGAGTGACCAAGTGTACGATATAACGACAACAATCCTATTTTGGAGGTGAAGGGTTAGATAATTAGGCGACCTTCACCCAGGACTCTGGAGTCCGGTTCCCGTGTTAAACAAAAAGCCAACATCAGTGGGGGGTTTTTTTGTAGTATTATGAGTGTTAGCAATTATTTTGTTGGTTTTTGTTATTTGTTAGTGTTTATTTTTAGCATTTTAGGTAGTGTTTCTTGTAGCCATAGCTAACTATGCTTCTGTTAAAGGTATTGACAGAAGCCATTTACCCTTCACCTAACCATCACAGGGTTGTGTGCCCGGTTAACCCCACAGTTGTCCACATCGGCCTTGCAGATGGGAAACAGAATGCTCTTATATGTGATTATGGAGAAAGCGCTCATATATGTTGTTTTGGGAGTCATTAAAACCACTCATGGTCGTTTTGGAGGTATGAACTATCAACCTATTCTGTAGTATTAAACTCCCTTCTGCTACATAGCCGACAATATACAGTAATACAGAAACAATCATAAATATGATAGGCATAAATAACCTACTGTGGTCTAAGGTGATTTCAAATGAATGAAAAGAAAATCACATTTAATCTTTTTTCTATTTTTAGAGGCATAGAAGTGATTAAGCTTATTCATAGGAGGTCATGGCGATTTCAGAGTATTATGAGTTCATAACAGGGTCAATGTGCAGTAAAAGATGAACAGGAACGTGCTGTACGTGGACAGGTAACGTTGCAGCTTCCTCACTTTCCCGTGTAAACAGAGGCGAGGCTGCATGAACACAGCCAGCGGCGTGATGCCAGACCGACCATGACAGCTGTCTGCTCTTATATATCTTAACTCTGCTGCACTCGGTTCACACCGCAGCGCTCATTCTGCTCTGCACACAGATACTGTTAATGTTACTGTAAAACCAAAGCTAGATGAATCCCAGATCAATAGAGACTTTGCAGGCTTATTACGGCCAGTTTATTTACAATAAACTGCTTCCTTCATGGACTTAAACTAGACAATGATTTATCACTGAAGGAAGTCAAAAACCCTACCAGCTAGAAACATAACATGCTACCTTTCAAAGCTTGTTGTGGTGTGTCTGTAGATCTAATTCATCTCCATGTCAAACACATGATCAATTCACCAAGCCGTTTTTTAAATTTATACTTCATCTGTAAAAAGTCACAACAATGTCTGATTCCCAGAGACTATCTTGGCATCTTTCAATGTGTGTTTTGCCCAAACAACAGTTTAATACTGAACATATTTAACCTAAAATATAAACTGAATCGCACAAAGGGAAGTAATTAATGTAAATATACTATGGCTACTGTACAAATAAGCTCACCTGTGCTAACTATTAGCAAGCCAGCAAGAATCAAAGCAAGCCATCCTTTACTAAACAGAAAATAAGTTAATATTAGCCTCTAAAACTACAAATAAAACAATTAATATGCATTATTCATTAATATTCCAAATGTTTGCAAGTGTTTTTATCAGATAGTGGCTGGTGTTTTGGTTGCACGAGCTAATGTAGCATGTAGCTAGCTAACAAGCTAACATTAGCCAAGTAAACGCAACATTTGTGACGTGGATCAACCATGAAATAATCTCTCAGAAAGAGACAGAAATTAAAGAAATTAGACAAAGCAGCAGAGGATCTTCAGCATGGGGGGAGTGACCCACGGCGTCTATTTATTTAATTCCCTATTCCCTATAATTTGCTCTTTAGTGAGCACTTCACTATCACCTTTGCTGTTATTATTATTACGTGAAAGGAGTTGTTTTGCATGAGAATTATTTACACAAGTACGGCAACAAAAGTGTTGAATTGTTTATTAAACGTAGCGTATAAAGCACATTTCACATGGAAATAGATGTTTGAGAGAATATGACATCCATGTCCTCGCGGTTGTTTCTGGTAATTTAAGTCTTTCAGTGTTTTGTAGAGGGAGTTGACATAAGGTGCTAGTTCACACGCAAAATGCCATTCATTTAAGAGTGTGGTTACTACTTAAATTGATCACGAGACAAGATGATTCATTGATCTGTGTGGCTCAGCACCTAATGGGGAAACCCGGAAAGTGATGCATTCAGACACAACAGGTAGTTTCTCATGTTGAAGATACTGTAAAGGATTGAAATAAAAGCACTGCATGTGGGAACCCTGCAGGATGTTTTTAGTGTCATGCTTAAAATCGGCATGCGTTTATAAAAATAGAAACACATTTTTCAATCCAGAAAGAGAGTAAGAGGCATGAAGCCATGTGATGTTTAGTCTGTAGCCTGCTGCCAATAACATGACTCGCCGTGGTCTTTAGTCTGACTCAGGCTTGACTCAGGTGGTCTTGATCGCAGCGCTGCAGGAGATGTAACCGGTCGTATGGGTTTTTTTCTGAAGCAAGGTTCAATGTTTAACCGACGACCCCGCTCTGCTCAGTTCACAGGTTAGTCATTTAGCGTGGTGGTCTCCAGCAGTTCCCCTCGCAGGGCAAAGACTCTGCAGGTTTCTGTTACCAGCAAACACGGAAGCTGCTCCACAAGACAGCCCCAGACAGGCAAAACAAAACAAGTTGGTAGTCTGTGGTTTTGGATAGGGGTTAGGTTTTGTTTCTGAAGAGTTTAAGGGTTGTTAATGACGTGATGAGAAGTTTAGATTCTACAGTCACACAGGTATTACTCATGGTGTGTTTTTACAGGCTCATGTCTTTTGTATTTGATATGTGAATGTTTTACACCCAAAGAAATATTTTAATAAAAGGGATTTTTATGCCAAAAGAACTGTTGTTATTAAGGGACTGTAAAAACGACTTTGTTCCTGGGGGTCACGCGATGATTAAAGAGATAAAGAAAGAAAGGAAATATTTCTACTTCAGAAAATTTTGTTTATTTTTTTCAGACTTTTCTCAAACTTTTGCTTTTTTCTTGTGGGAAATTTTAATCTCTTCAGAGAAATTTGGATCTGCACAATTAAATATGTAAATGGAATTTTACAAACTTTCTTTGGTGGCTGGTGAAATCTTTGTTAGGGTTGTGGTTGTGCTGGGATAACCATTCTGAAAATCCTGGTTACAGTGATCATTAATATTGTGTGTATTTAAGCAGAAAGGTTTAAATGCCTCCTAAATCCTACATTTACTATGCTAGAGGGAACAAGATGGATTAATTTCAGCTCTTACACTTACAAAAATCAGCTCGATCACAAATTCGTAAAGGCTCTGAAACTGGGAATACTCAGCTGTTTAACCAAGAAAACAAAACTTTATTCTCCTAATTGACAAACGAGCCTTCATGTTGTGGCTGCATCACCAGCTTGGGGATTTCTCTGGACCCTGACATGATGACTCTTTCAGCAGATGTAACGCCTTGCATGAACCACAAAATCAGGGAGGAACATTAGCCGTGTACTTAACAACACAAAACGTGAAGTGTTAGGGGATTACAAAAGTTGCGAGTCACAAATGTTTAAAATGACAGTTCTGTAAGCTAGAATTTGACCTTTTAGTGATATTGAATGACCCACAACAGTGTTACCTTTCTGTGGAAACATGGTTTAAGAAAACCCCTGTGATGTTAAATAGGATTATGACCCTGCCCAAAGAGTCCTCCTCTCATGCTGCTTCTGGAGTAACGTGAACACCTTGTTTTAGCTGAGTCCGGCTAGGAAAGGTTCCCCGGAGAACACATCATCACCTGGACTCAACAGATCCTGCCAAGTCGCCTCCTCAGGCCGTCTGGCTCGCTTCTCCATCAGGGCACGGTGAGGAAACAGAAGCTAAAAATAGCTTCAGGTTGTATCTGGGCAGCGGTTGGTCGAGAGATTGTTTAACAGTGATAATAATTAGGGGTTCAGACAACAAAACTGGATCTGGGCGAAGCTGTATTGGTGTTTTGAGGATGTGATGGTGACATTTACGAGCTACTAACATCAGATTTGAATCCTTGTAATGTTCAAGTGTGTATGGAGGTTGTGGGTTAAAGCAGCAAACATCAAAACAAACAGCCACAAAAGAAAAATAAGGAAGTTTAGAGAATAAAAACTGAGATGGTGGAAAATTACATTAAGGAGCAACGGCCTAAATAGGATCTTAAAGTGGTATTGAAGACAAAACTCACAACTGATGAGTCTACAATCAGCCAAATAACTAACTGACAGTCCATTTGTCCTGCCACGGTGTCCACGAGCACGGCACTAACATGATTAACATGTACACTAGTCCTTGCTCCAGTAATTGGAGGCGTCTGTAGGTCAGCGCTGCCCTTATTAATTCCCCTGCAATTTTCAGAGACGTGTCGAGACAATAAAAAGCCCCGTCTCGTACTCGACCCCTTTTGTGTCATTTAAGTTGAAATGTGTAGCGTTGCTCGGCGGCTCACGGTCATGACACCCTCGAAGAAAGCAACACTATTATACAGCTCATTATTAAAAGGCAAGACAAAACAACAGCCGCGGTGCATCAGCAGCACAAGGGGCTGGTGAAATTTCTCCACGGATATCAGACAGGCTGAGCGTGCCAAGAGGGTTTTTGATTTTATTTTATTTTATTTTTTTTCACGACAGCACATAGTCTAGTTTTTAAGGAAGCCTATTACTGTCCTCCCACACACACCCATCAGTAGCAGGCGCACCACGACCTCAATAACCCTCCACACAAACAGAGACAGCTTCAGTCCATCTAAGACTCCACAGATCCGCCAACACGCTCAGAGCGCTACTGCCATCAAGTGGCTGAGTTTAGACACGTCTGCCTGGAGAGCATCCTGCAGGAGGCTCTACTGTACGTACTGTAGGTACAAATTAACAGGTACTTGTACTTAAGTCTATGCATTTTGAGATACTTCTACTTCACATTACAAGCAAGATATAATGTGATTTTTACTCCACGGCCTTAATCTGACAGCTGATGTTACTTTACTAAGTGGTGGAAGTATTATTTACGTAAATTAAAGTAGTGATACGTCAGTGTAGAAGTACTCCATTACAGAACTAGTCTTGCATTTAAAATGTATTATCAGTAAAATGTACCTAAAACATGAAAGGTGAAAGTACTCATTAAGCAGCACAAAGCACTCCATCATGTATACAGTACACTGTACATACTGTGTATATACACATAGATATTAATTATGATCATTTGTAAAAGTATTTGTTGTGCAGACAAATAACCTTTAACTTTTATTATTAATTATGACTTAATAAAAAAAGGAAATTTGAACATTTACAATCTCCCAGCAGTCTGTCGAGGAAGATCATGTGATATGACTGAAAGCTCCTGAACAGCCACTCAAATTGACCTCATGGAGAAACTGTTTTTTGAGATTAGATCTTCTCATTTTTGAGCTTGGAAATTAGAATTTTGACAAAAAATACTCACCTTGACTCAAGGCCTCCTTACTAATTTTTGTAGCCTTCAACTGAGCGGGTCACTGGCTCTCTTACTGCCTTAATCACTGAGCAAACTCATTAGAAAGACTGTCAGATGTGGTCAACAAACAATTTGCAGAATGCTTTTTTGTAGCTGTTCTGGAGCTTCGATCGAATCGCACAATCTTCATGTATCAAATCCATTGGCTGAAGATTATCATGTGAAACGACTGAAAGCTCTGGAGCACACAGGAAACAGATTGTGAGGAACGCAACAATTTTTAAGGTTGAATCCTTTTGATCTCTTGAAAGTCACACAATAATAAATCGTTTATTAAATAATATTTCTGTGATGTAAATAACTCAGCCCAAGTTTTAGCAGGAAGTAGATCACATTTACGAGGTGAAAGCTCAAACTGGTCCTCACAAGGCTGGTTAAACAAACAAACGTTAAGGCCAATCTGGGGTGTAATTTGAGATATTTTTAATTAAAGGGCTGATATTGTCCTTATTTTACATACATACAACAGAAAAGGCTGGAAAACGTTACATTTTTCTTCACACTTTGTCCAAATCACCCTTTAATTCAATTATTAAACTTCCTGTGAAACAGAATTTCATTCATCTAATTCTGTTTCTTTTTTCCACGCAGACGACACAGAAACACTAAATACTTTGGGAATTGTTTGGCATGAAAGTAAATATAATGTGTGTCGGCTTTTGGCAGCTTCAATACAAAAATATTGGAATCAAGCTTTGAAAAAACCCCAAGTGTTGAAGAAGGCAGATATTACTGTAGGAGTGTAGGGCACTAAAGGGCTCCTTGCTCGACATCTCATCGTAATAAGTTAGAACAATAACAGTATGTTTAAATGAGGCACTTCTTTAGGAGTTTATACAAATATGCACAAAATTGGATTTTTGAAAGAAGTGATGAAATCTGAAACAAGAAGGTTCCCGACGTGTTGACCTGCGCTGATTAAATTATTTACATGTATTAGATACCCAACCTCACAGAGCAGCGAAAGAAGCTCAATAGTAATTAAATACATTTATAAATCTTAATTACTGAAATGCCATCCATTGAGGAGGAGTGTTGGATGTGGTCAGTTAGTAAGTGGCCTTTGCAGCCGTTCTGGAGCTTCAAATCGTGTCACACAATCTCATTTGATGGCTCAAGTCCATCAGCTGAGGAGGTTCATGCGACATGGCTGAAAGCTCCAGAACAGCTACTGAATAGATTTTGTTAAATTGTGTACAAAAACATGGAGAAACTGTTTTGTGGAATTATTTGAGGTTAAATCCTTTCATTCTCTTAGTCACTCAAGGTCCACTTACTACTTCCTTCTGGAGCTTTTAACCACATGTCCCTCTGAGTTATTCTCACCTCGTGCCTTACTTTAATAAAAACATTTGAAGTTGGTCAAATAACAAAGTTGTCTGAAGCTTTGCAGCAGTTTGACAAAAAATGACTTAATTTAAGGCCTGCTAACAAATGTCTTTGCTGTAGCTTTCCACTGCAAGTCATGGTCTACCTCAGCGGGTGGAGTTCACTCATTGGCTCTCTTACCGCCTTAATCACTGAGCAAACTCTATCCCAAAAAAAAATCATGTTTTTTTAATAGACGTTCTGGAGCTTCGATCGAATCCCAGAATCGTCTTGAATCAGATCCATCTGCTGAGAAAGATCATGTGACATGACTGAAAGCTCGAGAAGAGCTAGTAGCTGGATCCTCGTTTGGTCGAGAGCAGCAACAATTTTAAAGGGTTAGTCCTTTCAAAGCTCTTCAAATAACAGTTTGACAAAAAAGGCCCACTTACTAGCTCCTTCTGGAGCTTTCAACCATTGAGTACCTAACTCACTGCCCTACTCTGTTTATAACATTTTATAACGGGTCCCTGTCTGGTTGAACAAGCTAAATTTAAGACATCTTAATACGAAGAAAATCCAATTTAATACGTGTTTTGTGATCATACCGGCCAAAGTATGATGGAAAACCAAAATATTTCTCAGAGGTCTAAAACAATAATTCCTAATAGCAATGTAAAATTGATGGCTTCCTTAACCAATCAAAAATAAACAATTAATTTGAGTTGAAACCAACAGTATGTGCGTCCAGCTGCAGCCTCCTGCTGCCCCATCACTACAATCACACTTTGCTTTAAAGGTGTGCAGCGTCTGCTGACAGCCTGTAATCACACACACAAACATTTTATAACCAACATCACTGCCTACAGCAGGCGAGGGACAGGACGTCTGCAACAGCCATTGTGTCATTGTGTACGTAACTCTTTAGATTTCTTTGTTAGTCCGCCATTCGTTACCTCGGCGATTTAATTAATCTCATTGATATCCGCCTCACTTTGCTGTTCGCTCTCTCTGTTACTGTGGAATCAAACCATTTTGTCAGATTTCTTCACTTTTTCAGCAAATGAAATAAATAAACTCATCAAGAGGCACATTTTTTTTTTTTTACATTTGAAAGATTTTTTCCTTCACACTCAGGCAGTGAAAGGTATTAAATATAGTGCAGGTACGAGGTGAGCTGGATTCGGTCAAACGCCAACAAACGCACCTCCAGGTTCATCCAAACATTTAACCTGAAACTCAAAATCAATTAAAACAAGTTGTGAGTCTTAAAAACATCTTCAAGTTATCTTTTTCCAACTTGTTATAGGATATTTTCTGCCTTATTTAATGATCATATATAAGCTCATTTTTAACAATAATTCTACATAAATAAATCGTTTTGTCACAATGTCAGATTTCTAGGAAGACTCAGATTTTCAGGCTGAATTCAAGACAAACAGACTTGTTTAGATTGACTTTTTTGTACGTCACTGTGTGTTTAAATTAAATAGTTTCTAAATGAACCGTCAGTTTGGGTTTCCTGCTGTGAAAGGGTTTTCTGCAGCCTCTCCTCTGTCTGAGCACGGGCGCGTTTGGTCTTTGTCCTTGTTCGAGTCAGAGGGTGCTGGGTGGGTGGCGTTTGTTTGTGTGGGTGTTTCTGCGCCGTCATCACTCGAGTTTCTGTGCGATGTCGCCACCGCCCTGTACTCGGCCGACGCCTGCTCATTAGGTACCTGGCAACGAGAGGAACAAACAGTCATCGCGACGGACAGGCAGCCAGTTCTGCAGTTGCATCACACATCAGAGGTCATATTTTATTTATCTATACTTTAATTGATCTACACTCTATACATCTCCTTTGAGGGGAAACTGTTGTGTTACAGTTGCTCAGTAGAGTTGGTAAGTAGAAAATAAAAAACAATAAAATCTTAAAAGATACATGAGTGTGGAAATATGTACAGTATTCTATGTACATGCAGAGAAATAAATATCCACAAACAGGCAAGAGAGCTGGCTGAAAAAGCTGCATGAGTTTCTACTAGCCAATAAAACCATTAACACAGTGATGTTAATGTTAACGTGTTGGCCTTTTTTAATCTGAGCTGCTAACTGGCTGCACAAACACAAACTGTCTGGCTTAGATTTTTCATCATCAGAGGCTCTGATCTGTCTGCATTTGGACCTCCTTCTTTCATTTTTCAGGAACAAATAAGGTCAAGGTTTATATAAGTTTACAAACAAATATAGCTGATTACAGCTGATTCTGTCGCCTGCTTGTGTCTGAACCGCTCGTTAAATTAAAAGTTTTAATCAATGTATTGATGTTATTTCTATCAGGTGCATTCTGGGATGCCTTGACACCGCAGTAGATCAATAATCTTCACAAACTATATTAGTTTGAGAACAACACTGGTTTGTGTATGTGTCCTGCTTGCTTTGTATTTTTGACTTGAATTGCTCTTGTATAGTTTGTTTCTACTTGTTTTTATTTTTCTGGACTGCTGCTGCAACAGAACTGAATTATTATACACCTGAGCGAGGACGGGGATCCTCGACTAGACACGCTTTAATCTTTAATAATGTGCTGTATTTCATGACCTGACTGCGGTGTAAATAGCAAAATATAGCGGAGTGCAAGTAGAAGAACACACTCAAAGTTGTACGTCAGTACAGTAAATGCACTTTCCACCACTGTGAACGAGAGTGAGACGTCTTTGTGCAACCAGCTAGCAGCTATCAAGCTAACAGAGCTGAGGACATCCAACATGGCCGCCAGGGAGAGGGGTCAGGGTGTGACATCACGGTGAGTATTTCAGGTATGCATACACCTCACGCATGGCGTCAAGAAACGAGTGTGGGAGGTTCACAAACACACAGACAAATGTGCATGCATGTCCACACCCACATACAACACTAGTGCGCGCACACACAGGTATGGATGAGTCACTGTTATCACCACACACACACACACGGAGAGGAAACCCCGGACACCCCCCCACCGCACAGACGGTAGTTTTCCATCGACCTTTGCACGCAGACACGTCTCACCTTTCTTCTGTGTGTGTGCGTGGGCAGCCGTTAGTGGAGGAAGCAGCAGAAAGCTCAGGTTAGTGAAAGTTAAGGAAACATTTCCAACACAGTCGCTCAACTCTCAGACACAACAGACGGAAAAGAGTTCGTCTTTGTTGTTATGTGACACCAGCATGTTTTTATTCCACTTAAAACACATGGAAACACCTTAAAAAATGATCCAGTGGTGGATAACTAAGTACATTTACTTTAGTACAAATTAAATGCACTTTACTTTCTTTACTTTTCATGCTACTTTCTACTTCAACTCCAAAACATGTCAGAGGGAACATTGTAGTTTTAACTTCACAGATTTAGTTACTTTACAAACTAAGTGAATAAATATGACGTTTTGTTAAAATGTTTTTCCTTTTGATGATTTGAAAACATTTGTTTCTCATTATTTTCAGATGTTTACGCTCACAGGGGACATTTTACTGCCTGGACTTTTGGGTTTAACAGAGTATTTTTACGGTGAGGTATTAGTACTTTACGTATTAATTTCTCCACCACTGACCATTTCTAATCAATATTAACTGATTTAAATTAATTATTATTCTTTATTAATTACAGACCTCGTCTGTCTATGTAAAAGACAACATACAGGACATTCTATCCTAGCAGAGTACTTCCAGGCACTCTTGTTCATATTTTGAGTTTAGATTTTTCTCATTTATATTTTTGTACTTCTATTTTCTCATGGACCTCTTGTCCTTTTTGTTTTGTTCTGTGATCCATGTGTGATTTGGATGCTGCTTTAACGATTAATCCTCTCTCTCTCTCTCTGAAACGTCTTAAACGGACACCGTAAAGAGGATAAACCCCTTTGATTTAGATGAAGACGCCACCTCTGGCTTTGTGACCATGTTAATTAACAGTATTGACGTGTTTTGAATTGCGATTTTGTTCACCTGCAGTGGTTGAGTCTCCGGCGGCGGCCCGGCAGCCTTCAACATCATCATCATCTCTTTGATCTGGACGATGGAGAAGGCGATGGTGACCCAGGGGGCGCCGGAGATCACCCAGGCCGGCCTGTTCAAGTCCTCCTGCTCCTCCTGGTGTTTGGTCTTCTTGATGGGCAACGGAGGAGCATGGCGGGCCGGGGCGGGGCTACCAGCGACGTTCTGGCCCTCCACCAGGTCGATGGTGGCGATTGGAACCGGGCTGAAGGGGACCGGGATGTTTTCAGCCAGCATTTTGTCCTCTGAGGGAGGAAAAATGACAAAGGACAGACAGAAAGGAACTTAAATTTATACGTCTGTTTCAGGTTCACAGGCAGGTTTCCAAAGGTCAGGTAGTATTTCCACTCAGACGAACAGCATACGACTGAAGACTGAATACACAGAAAACCCTATTGTGGTCACAAAATATAAACATGATCAGCAGGGGACAGACCAGCTGAAACCTACACAGACCAGACAAACAAAGGATTGTTTCCACCAACATTCACACTTATTTTTGTTTGTTTTGGAGCCATAAAGCAAAACAGAGACAACAGAATGTGTGAAAGGTAGACTCTATGAGAACACAAACGGACATTCATCCACAAGAGTTTGCTCATTTCTCTAAAATCTGCATGGAAAGGAAAAGACAAAATACGAACTATGAATGAGATGTGGACGGTAGAAAGAGACCTGAAGGAGGTGGACTTCAGTAGAGCTGCACATCTGCGCCAAAACCTCCTGCAGAGGACTGACGTTCATGGTTTGCCCGCTGTTGTTTGGACAGTTTTTAGCATCATTTCTTCCGTTTCAGCGCTCCTTATCTCACACGTTTAAAATAGTCATAAGACAGACAAACTATTGGGTCCTTAGTTGTGTCTCCAAATGAATTCAGTCCTCACCTAAATCTATTTTTCACGGGCTGCGCCTTGTAAATGAAATTCTGTTTTATTACTTGTTGAGTTTTATTTTTGTAGTTTATGCAGATACTGAATTTAAAAAAAAGAAAATTCACGCTAGTTAACGTTTGGCAGTGGACTGTGTTAAAAAATACAGATATATTTTTAATAGCAAAACTTAAATGAATCCAATATCTGACGGGTCCAGACACAGTTCATCTAGATTATCTAAACCGCTTTCTGCACACTGATAGTGAGCGCACTGAACAGAAAGTTAAAGCTATAAACTATTTTCCTTTTACTGTTCAGTTAGACTACCTGGGGTTTGTTTCACAATACCGTATCAGCTCTGGTGCACAGGACAAAAGGGCTGAGATTTGGACAGAAGAAGTTTTCCCACCTTTTCCTTCAGCCTCTCCAGTCAGACACTGGATGAAGGCGAAGATGAGGAGGATGACGAGGGAGGCCATGCCGATTCCTCTGAACGTCGCTGCAGCACCTGTAAAGCAAAGAGACGTCACCAGGTGGAAAGATTCAGGAAGTCCATTTGTCTACTGTAACACTTGAGCCACCACTTTATCACTTTATATTTATCTGTTTAACAGTTTTCTGCCCCAAAGTGGCCAAAAATAGACAATCAATGAAGCTTAAAAACCGATTTAAACATTATCCGGCCCACTATGTTACAGTTTCAGCTCCTACTGCCGGGTCGTACCAAAGTAGCTGACAAAGACTCCTCCCACCATGGCTCCACAGCCGCGGCCCAGGCCGAGGTGAAGGCCCTGCAGGATGCCCTGCGCCGACGTCCTCAGGGCCGGCGGCACGGCCGCGCTCAGGAAGGAGATACAGGCTGCCCAAACTGAGGCGTGGGTCACCCCTAGAGGACACACAAGGGACAAACATTGGTCACAGCTGGAGGAGAAGCATCCGGAGCTACTCTTAGAAAAAAGCACATAAATAACATAAATAAGCTTTAGTAGGCCGAGTACAGAGACTACATGTGTGAGAAAGATTCATTTAGTGTTTGTTTTATCGCTTCGATTCGTTGATGTTAACAAATATAATAGAGACAGAGTTTATTTATAACCTAAAACCTACATACACACTGCTAGAAACAAAATATATTCATATGTAAAAACAAATGCGTGCATTGTTCGTTAGCAGCTACTGTACAAAGCGTAGTTAAACAAACCAACCAGACAATAAAGTAAATTTCAGATGTTTTTTTATTTGCCCAGAAGAAAGATTTCACGCCTTTGAGAGAGCAGCTGAGTGTCTGAGCCTCCACATTTGTCTTTGGCTGTTTTGGCTGCAATTTCAGTGGGAAAAATCACAGTTTATTTATCAGGGTTACTGAAAGTGAGATCACAACATACCACAAAGTAAATATGATTCAACAGTGGGCCTGTTATTATCCAGCACAAGCTCTGCTTTGTTTAAATCTCCTTTGCAGCACATTGCTTTGGCTTTAATGTTTATATTTGTTCTTGTTGCATTTATCTTATAACAAATACCTCATAACTATTTTTACATTACGCTGATTTATGCCTGTTCTTTGTTTCATGTCTACTTGTGAATCACTTGAATGTATTTGAGCCTTTTTGTAAAAGATGTTAAAATTTGTTCAGAAAAAAAGATGGTTAACTTAATTCCACCAAATTTACTGGTTCGTTAGTATAATTACAGTAATCCAATGTAATTATGTGCTTTGTGTCTCCACATCAGTCAGAAATGTAAAACAAATGCATATATTCATCTTAAAGTAACTGAAGAGTGAATTATTTATATTACAATAACTTTAAAACATTAAAAGTAACTTAAACTAACTCAGAATCACCATTTTAGCACCATGGCAGAGTGAGCTTTATTTTCAGAATCAAAACTAAAAAACTAATTAAAGATTGATTATTATTATTGTTACAGTACATCAAAATACATTTTATTGCAACTGTTACGTTTTAAATTACATTATTCAACACACTTGATGTTTAGAGCTGCACATCGGCATCAGCGTGCCCATCAGTGATTAACATACTTATGACTGGTCATTTAGAAACAGTGTCTCCATTACATGGTTTGTCCACCGGAAGGCGCTCATATGTGCTGTTCAGTGCGTGTCTCGGTCACTTGATCTCAAATATTGATTTTAGCATGTGCCATAAAAACCAACGACTGAATTGCTCTATGAATGGCTCTGCTGTGGTGAAAGTTACACCGGCACTAACACTTATTTTTCACGCAGTTCAGCTTCCTGTCTGAAGTCTTATTGTCACATGACCTCCCTTGATGTCAACACACCTTCTCAAAGGGCCGATCGCAGCTTATCGAGCAGTATGTGCTCGAGGTAAACAACAGTAGAAATGTAATCTCTTGTTGGAGCGGCTCTTCCTGATGTGCTCTGTTTTGGCGTGATGTTATCAGCTCACGCTGGCTGTTCTCTTGGAAAAACTTGAATGCATTCGGCTTTAAACGCTTTTTAATTGTTGATTTCACAGTCAAAACAGGCAGTGAACTCAAAGCTGAAGTATTTAACAACGTTTATTCTGCGAGGCGTCAGTGTTTCCTCAGGGCGGACATCTTAAACAAACCACCCAGACTCACACAGTTCCCTCCTGATCTCTTCTTTCTTTCCTCACCTCCCATCTTCTGCGGTTTAAATTACTGACAAGAGCCATGTGATTAACAGAGTCGTGGTGTTAATAATATTGATCATTTGTGACCTAAAGTTTTACAGGTCCCACAGTTCCTTATTATTTCACATAAAGAAATTAGCCAATATTATAGTATTAATTTTTTTTTACTCCTATTAATGTTCTTTTCTCTCACGTCTACTTTCGGGATAATCAAGCTACTTAAGTTTTGTAACTACAGTTCCTATAATGCTTTGGGGGATGAAAACAGGAAGTGCAATGTTGCCATGGATTCAGTAACTTATGCTGTTGGCTGCAACTGTTCAGTAAACACAATTAGCAGTAAATTATCCCAGCTACAATAAAAACAAACCAAGCAACTGAATTACATAAAATGAGAATTGCTGTAAAAAAATAACCATAAAAAGTCCTAAAAAAACAAGCAAATAAGACTCAACCATTCCAAATATCAAATATCACTGGAGCAGTGTTCAGATTTGATTTGTGGCTCAGAGAACGAAGGAGACAGTGTTTGATGTGAACTGTCAGTGTTTAACGGCACAGTTTGACTCATGTAACACGCGTCCTGTACGAGTACAAAGTGCATGGAAGTACTTTCTAAGCTTCGTCCGTGTGTCCACTCATCAGCCTCCCGCTAACCAGCAGACCCCGCCTCACCGCCGTTACTGACCCAGGCTGTCGGGAGGAAACAGCCTGTCTGATAAGCGTCCTGCTAGACAAACACAGCCGGGTTCCTGTCCCTAAGCGACCCTGCAGACAGAGACGTGAGTGCACGTTACCTTGAAGGACCTCCATGGGCAGGACGGTCCAGGCGTTCACCAGGTAGGAGATGTAAAGGTAGCGAGCTGTGTTGCAGGCCAGGCCGATGTAAAGCACCCTGAGGCGGAGAAGATGGAGGAGGACAGGGTGTAAATATATAACATTATGGACTTTATGTGCAATCAAAGCTACAGTTTCTTAAAGCAGTAAAAGAATCGTTTTATACAGGTGACGGGTGAGATTATATGCAACAAAGCAAAGCCTCAGATCTTCACATCGGTGAATACATCGGTTAATTGTTGATCAAAAGAGCAGCTTGTTTATTGGACCACATTTTTGTTCCTGATTCAAATTATGATCATATTTAAAAAAGCTGATCAGCTCTCTCTCCTTCTACCCATAAAGCTTTGAAGCTACAGCTGGTTTGCTTTAGCTTAGCTATTAAGAAATTTGGTGACCTTTTGTTTAAATATTATCTTCTCATCGTTTAGAGTAGAAACTATAATGAGTTAATCACAGGTGTGCAAGGTAATGTTGTAAAAATGCTTATTTTAATTGAATAGTAGGTTTTGAAAACCACACAAACCTTAGAACTAAAACATTTAAAAAATACATAATTACACAGTACCTTTAGTCAAATATTTTAGTTTTCTGTCAAATACTTGTTTAATCGTAATAGTTTAGCTCTGAATTAAGGATCGTCCTACCCATAATGCTTTGCATGTACAATTTTCCTGTTCAAATTTAGCTTATTTATTGATTAGGCACCTTTTCAAAAGGCTTTTTGGTTTCATATAGGGCTGCACAATATGATGATATCATTTTACAATGGAAAAAAAACTATCCTTTACAATTATGCTCTATTGTTTACTTTATTGTGTCGCAAATTCCACATAATGTTGTAATATGTTTGCGAGGGGATGGCGGTTTGCTAACACAGGACCTAGCATTAGTTACCTAGCATTAGTATTAG
Organism: Lepomis gibbosus; assembly: GCA_029875015.1. Taxonomy (NCBI): domain Eukaryota; kingdom Metazoa; phylum Chordata; class Actinopteri; order Centrarchiformes; family Centrarchidae; genus Lepomis; species Lepomis gibbosus. The sequence continues at coordinate 6,727 of JAPMOB010240411.1, read as the reverse complement.
TCATGGTGGTGGATTTTTTTTCATACCTCACCTTTATCATGAGTTAAAGCTGGAAACAAACCTAGTTTTATTTTATATATTATTATATTATTATTCAGCTGAATTGTTTTGCAAAAAAAAAAAAAGCTCCAGAAGATAGTAGCTAAGCCTAATGCGGCCTGATACAACACGTGTCTGCAGGTTATACCATTTATAACTTCTGACTTCCTGTCTGTGGCTCTCAGCTCAGAGCCCATTGGTTCCTACTGAAGATGTAAAAATTAAGCTCACAAATATGTTGTTTCATTAAAAAGTAAGAGGCCAGTAAAAGCCTAAAACAGCAGCCAACTGTAGTTTTTAACAAACAAACGAGAGGAAACAATCCACCGCTGAACCTGTGCTCTAAGTGTGAAATTGCTAAAAGCGGTGAAGCGGCAGCTTGATCTTTCTGCTGCTAAAATTTTAACATCGACAGGGTCAACACAGACACACTGCAGCCGGCTCAGACCAGTACAGCAGGAAGCGTGTTTGCAGCAGAGCATCAACATCTATGAACATGAAGAAAATACACAACCTGCAGATGTCTGACTGTGTGATAGATGTTATGTGTGTTGTTACTTTCATTTTGTTTTCTTTGCACTAATCTCTGATGCGGATTAAAGGGTCACAGTTTCTAAATTCATATAGCAAAATATATTGTACAGGTCATTATCTGGAAATTCAATTAAAAAACATTTCATAGATAAAATAATAAGGTAGAAATGTCTTCTTTTAGTTAATACATCAAATTTAATACTTGATCAATATCTTTGTATTTTGTTACATTAAAGGAAGGTGGAGGATCCAAAAGTTACCAAAATCTACCTACCAGCTCCTTTAAAGCTCATTAATTAACATGTTACATCTTGTTTAAATCTATACTCAAGGGAAATAAACGGGAAATTTGTGGTTTTACCGGAGGAATTTCTTCCTAATTTTGTACAAGGATGAAAAAGATAAAAAATAAAATCTGAAATGAGTAAAAGTAGGATTTAAACCAGGAACTGTGTGAGAAAAATAATTAAAAATGATGAACTTGGTGCCCTAGATGTGGCCCCAGAGTAGATGTGCAGGGCTGTGAGATAATAACCAGCATATAAACCAGAAAAACACAAACTTATGGTTATTTCTAAAAAGTTTTTCTTAATTATTTTCAACTTTTTAGGCCTCTAAAACTCTGAAACTATCTGACAAACAGCAGCAGTTTCTTTAAAATACTCTAACACAGGCTTTTAGTTAGTGGGGCTCATAAATATCACTGACAGCAGCAGCAGGGCAGGTGTATTTAGTTAGTAATTAATAACAATCCTTTTAAAAAGACCCTTTTTCCCCCGCTGACTTTGCCTGATGTTGACTCAGGAGTTGTTTCAGAGTCAACAGCAGAGACGTTGTGTGTTTCCTGTGCAGGTACAGAGCTGCAGCTCGGAGGCCTGGCAGCTGAAATCTAACACCACGCTCTCAAATGTCGTCACCCTCGCCCACCCCCGCCAGGCTGAGCGTCAATGACAGCATTGTGTCAAACAGTGCGGGACAGATACAAGGACTCAGTTTGAAGCACTTCATGAAAAAAGATGCTTCAAGTAATGAATTATTTGGTTGTCCTGTAGGCAAAGGGATGAGGGGTCGACTGAACATTCATTTCTTAACGCTAAAACCATCTCAGATCATTTTTAGTTCTAATTTTCACTCTGTTTTATCTAAATGTGTCATTATAAATGTTTATTTTGTACTGGCAAACAAACTATTATTCTTGCCCAGTTATTTTTACCCACTGTGTTTATGGCTCTGTTGGTTAGCAGGATATTTCAAAAACCTTAAAACAGTGAAATTAGTTGACAAGATGTGTTTTTCCATCAGGATCAAGATTCAGGACTGTCTTAAAAAGGACTTTTGCAAAATTTGTGAACATTTAAACATCAAGTTTTCACGCACTGCAGCCACAGACTGTATATAAGAAGTGGACGCATTCACCGTGACATCACCCATTGGTTTGTGAACTCCTGTTTTTAAGTCTCAGGTTTGGCATTTTGGCCAAAACTTTGCATCCAGGTACCGAGATGTGACAATATTTGGACGGGACAGTGACTCTAGCTAGCTTGGTTTTAGCAAGATGCATCTGTAATTCACATTAACTGTGATTTTTAACCAAGATGCTAATTTTGGCTAGTGACTCCTAATAAGCTTTTTTAACAGGGCTAGCCCCGCCTTAAAGCCTCCTCTGCTTCCTGGTCTATGTTCCTCTAAATGGGATAATTTACTAAATGAACATCATGCTGTGTTGAAGAAGACTTGAAACTAGCGACTGAGACCATAAACTCATTAGGAAAGTGTTTACTGAGGGAATAAATCAGCTGAGAAGTAGAAACATTTTCTCATTGACTTACATACTATCAAAATTCTTTTTGCAACCAGTGGAGTCGCCCCCTGCTGGCCGTTAGAAAGAACGCAGGTGTTACTTCTGCATTAGCTTCACTTTTCAGAGCGAGAGGTTCCCGCTCGACTGCAGCACATAAAGTTGCCATGAAACGGAAAGCAGCAAGCTATTTGCTTCCACATACTTATGCGTTTCTTCAAAGCTAGGGAGGGGCTTGCCATTTACAGTAGCCAATAACGCTAAACGTGCGTTACGACTCTTCGTCATGCAGTGTCAGTGCCAACTGGAAACTCCCTATGAGTTGAAGGGCGCTGGTTGCCCCCCGTGCCTGAAAACCTCCTCCCCCCGGTGGTAAACACTAACACTTCTCTGGTTCTCCGACCTCCCAGTCGAGGCAGAGTCTAATATGCTAATATGACCACTAGCTGCACAGCTAACGAGATAACAGCAGCTAGTGGTTACTTTATCAACACGTAAATGATTGAGAGCTGAGGCAGAGGTGACGTGTAGCACAAGACAAATCGTATGAAAACACTTCAAGGGGACTTTAAATTGTTTTTGTTTTTTTAAATCTCATCATTATGCATATTTAAATGCAGATTTACCTGACGTGTCCGACCAGCTCGATCAACTTGTGGCTGGTGAAGTAGGCGCCGAGCTCTGAGACGTGGCTCAGGATGGAGCAGACCCCGAACAGCGTGGTGGTCCCCTTCAGGTCCTCCAAGTGCCAGTACAGGAAGGTGAAGACGAAGCCGTAGCCGAAGCCCATGAACCAGGCGACGAACAGCACGGAGCTGTAGCGCACGCTGCAGAGGAGCTTTAGCAGATCAGTGTAGCTGAAGTCCTGAGCAGGGTCAGGGCCGATTCTCGTCTGGTCCGAGGACTCAGGTAACGCTCTCGGACCCTCTGCCTCGGCCACCACCCCCTCTGGAAGCTCATGCTGGTAGCTGCCACCTTTTTCAAAGTAAAACTGAGTGGCAACGATGAACGCCACGCCCATCAGCACGCCAAACACAATGAAGGCGATTTGGTAGTTGTGGAGGCGGTACTCGGGTACGGTGCAGCCCACGCCATCGATCGTGACGGTGATGTGTGTGTGGTCGATCCAGATGCCCACCAACAGCATGGCCAGACCCCAGCCGAGCGAGCCCCACATCCTCTGCAGGCCGTAGCGGTCGCGAGCTTTACCGAGGTACTGCAGGGTGACGGTGTCCACGATGGTGATGGCAGGAGCGCTGAAGAACTCGCCCACAATGATGACGAGCAGGATGAGCAGGAAGATGGACTCCACCTGGTCCTTGTTGAAGATGATGTGGTTCTTCTTGGCTGCTGTTGAAGCAGTGGAGGCAGTGGTTGTAGTCGTGGTAAGGAGGGTGGTGTTTGGCGTTTGCTGGGTGGTGTTAGGTGGAGTTGAAGTGGCGTTGGCGTCTAGGCTTCGCTCTTGCCTATGGAGCACGGCGACATAGTCCAGGAGTTCAGAAAGCCCAGGGAGGTCTAGAAGGCTCCGGCGACTTCTGGTGTGGTTGCTCAGCTGCGTCAAGTTACCGGTTGGTAGAGTTGTCATCACCGGCGCCACTGTCGTTAACGGAGTACTGCCTTTTTCAATACACTTCATCTCAGCTGGTTTGACAAAGCCGATGCCGCAGTTGAACACCAACCAGCACAGGACAGAAAACAGCAGGACGGCCTTCCCTTTCTTGAAGCGGTCCGCCACCACGCCCCAGAAGGGGGCGCTGCAGAACTCAATGAAGTAGCGGATGCCGACGAGCAGCCCGCTTCGGCTGGCCGACATGCCGAGCTGCTTGTAGTAGACGGCGAGCAGAGGGTGCAGCGAGCCGTAGGCGGAGTAGAAGAAGAAGTAGAAGACTTTTGAGATGAGGAGTCGGCTGTTGATGCGGAGGCACATCCTCTCGCAGCAGTCTATAGATTCCGGTTTCGAGTCCGCCGAGTCCGATGGCTGCTCAGAATGAGAGTCCGAGGAGGGCTCCGGTGCCTCGGAGAACTCCGCCTGGCCCTCCACCGACAGGTTGTTGAACGGCTCGGCCAACACATACCTCCTCTTCTGCTCCTCCTCGTCGTCTGACAGGATGGCAACCTTGTCGTCAGCTGCCATATCTGGAAGATAAGGAAATGAGGGTGAGAGCGGCTGCAGGGCGTGACGGCACCAGTGTTCAATAACCAAATGAGGATGACGGTATCCTTCAGCTGGAAGCTTTGTCTGCTCTGCCAACTAGAATTATTATAGTTTGGCAGGAAACCAAACATGTAAATTAAATCTGCTTTTGAAACTCTATCCTCTCTGTAAAAAGCTCCACAGGGTGTTTCTCTCTCAAACATTAATACTTTTCATATAAATAGATTTCTGTTTAAAGAAACATTTGATGAGCTTTAAATCCCGCAGACACGGTTGTTAAACCTGGTCCAATGTGACTCGGTGAGGTTCCAGGCCCCAGTCTGACACCCAGTTCTTTGCCTTGAGGGAACTGGAACAGATTATTAAAGCAATAATAATCAGTACACGCGACAGGGCTGTAGAATTAGGTAGGGACTACTAAATTGTCCATAGCAATAATTTTAAGCAAACTATTTAGTAATACCACTGTCGTCCATCAGTGTACATTTGCGGCATTCAAAAGGCAAAGCTCTTCATCTTCCCCGTAGCTATGGTCATAAATGCTGGGTCATGAGCGAACTACATCACGGGTACAAGTGGCAGAAATGGGTTTTCTCAGGAGGGTGGATTGCTTCTCTTAGAGATAAGGTGAGAACCAAGGAAGACCCAGGACTAGGTGCAGGGATTATATCTCCACACAGGCCTGGGAACGCCTTGGGGCCCGCCAGGCACAGCTGAGGCTCAGGAAGATCCACTGCTGGAGCTGCTGCAACTGCGACCCGACCCCGGGTAATCGATTGTAGATGGATGGGTTTTTGAATGAGAACGTTATTAAACTTGATCAGAAAATCTACTGCAAAACAGGAGCTATTAAAGTCCAGGACTTTATTACTGAATTACTGTATCATTGAGGTGAAAAGGTGCCACGTGCAGATTCTTGGAGAGGTTACTTCCCCAAACAAAGACACAAAGGAGGAGGAAGAAAACTAATCATGCATTAGATGTGTGTTGACTCAGCAGGGATCCTGTTACACAAAATGCATGAGAGCATCATTTTTATAATTTGCATCGTCACCTGCAGCCTGAATTTTGTTTTTCTCTTCACATAAAGACATTTTCAACATAAACTGCTGCAGAAAAAGTCTCCACTGCACAGGAAATAAAGTTTTAAACGCTCAAAATATTCTTTAATAGGAGTATGAAACCTGCACCCTCCTCGTGACTCTCACGGTTACAAAACCACCTAACAGTCAGTTACACATCAACGAAAGGACATCCGGAGCGGCCGCTGGAGGTCCTCCGACCCGGGTTTGAACACAGTCTGTCTGTCAGTGACAGTCACTGACGCTCCTATGCGGAAGTAATTGGACGTTTAACAAATCAACTGTTTGGTTTGGACGTAAAACAAACCAAATCCAACTCATTTAAAATGGGGAAATGAAGCACAGTGTTGTAAAATGGCGTTGAAAATAAAATAAAAACAAAGTAAACAGGCAGGAAATGAGTCTCGCCTTGTAGCTCCTGTCACGGAGCCGCTTCTGACCTAATTCAAACAAACTCACCGTGAAATGAACATTAAATTTAAAGACAAATGAACGTCTTACCTGCTCAGGTCACCGCTCCCATTAAACTATGACTGCGCAGTTTCTGTTGGATTTCTCTCTGCTCGGCCCGGCATTTTTTTTTACACAAAACGCGTCATAATTACTACTTTTAATAAAACGAATTTAAATTTAGCGAGACGTTTTCATGTTTTTATTTCAGTGTGAATTTAAAGTGTTTCTCCAGCTCTGCCCTCTTTGTATTGAGAACAACAGCAGCTCGTCCACCTGCCCCGAGCGACACATAACCGTCAAGCCGCCATGTTGGATGTTACGGCTTCCGGTCACTGATTCCAAAGTAAAGTTTTTAAAAATGTTTATTATCGGAGGGATGTTTATCTTCTTGAAAACTCGATTTTAACCCAAACACAGTGGGATAATTTGTCAAGTGACTCCACAATGCAATGTTTGTAAATATTATATGAGATATATAAATATTATATGAGATATATAAATATTATATGAGATATACACTATATCAATATTATTTTGTTAATAAATATTATATTAGATATATAAATATATTAGATATACACTATATCAATATTATTTTGTTAATAAATATTATATGAGATATATAAATATTATATGAGATATACACTATATCAATATTATTTTGTT
>JAPMOB010240404.1:0-25644 GCA_029875015.1 Lepomis gibbosus | reverse complement strand
TGTTGCCCAGGTGTTGCCTTTTAGATTGATTGTCCAAACATTAAATAGCTCTGCATGACTAGTCTAAGTTTTCATCCTTGGTTCAAACCTAAAGACTGCATTTCCTGTTAAAGAGGATAAACCAACATGAAGACCAGAGAGCTGTCTATGGGAGAAAAGCAAGCCATTGTCAAGCTGAGAAAAGAAGGAAAATCAATCAGAGCCATTGGACAAACCATTGGGCATAGCAAGCACAACAATTTGGAATTGAAATTTGCAAAGAAGTACAGAGATGAGCCGCAAAAGTTCTGGAACGCAATCTTATGGACTGATGAGACCAAGATTAATCTCTACCAAAGTGATGGAGAGGCCAAAGTGTGGAGAAAGAAAGGAACTGCTTATGATCCAAAGCATGCAAGCTCATCTGTGAAGCATGGTGGAGGTAATGTCATGGCTTGGGCGTGCATGGTTGCTTCTGGAACAGGCTCATCAATATTTACTGATGATGTTTATGATGATGGTAGCAGCAGAATGAATTCAGAAGTATACAGAAATATTTAGTCTGTCAACTTACGGAGAAATGCATTGAAATGAATGAGGAGGAAGTTGATCATGCAGCAGGACAATGACAACAGCACACTGCCAACAAATCAAAGGACTTTATCAGGTGAAAAAAGTGGAGGCTTTTAGACTGGCCAAGTCAGTCACCTGACCTTAACCCAAGAGAGTATGCATTTCAAGAGGAGACTGAAGGGAATGCAACAGTTTGGTGATATTGATGGGTCGCAGGCTTGAGGCACTTAGTTGCAAGCAAGGGTTATGCAACCAAATATTAAATGGTATTTACTTTAAGATTATTCGTTCCTTTACTTATGCTCACATAAGAATGCTGTGGTCTAATACAAACGGTGATATGTCCTAAGTTGTTTAACACATCTACATGTGAATACCAGGAAATATAAGCTGAAATTCTGAACTCTTGTCTCATACTCATCTTTTGATCTTAAACCCAAATGTCTTCAACAACAAAAACAAAGGAATTTACATTACCATTCCAATCCTTTTGGAGGGGACTGTATATGATATGTTTAGCAATATGTTTTGAGAAAGAATATTGTTAGTTAAAGTTTTTCTTATCATCTATCTATCTATCTATCTATCTATCTATCTATCTATCTATCTATCTAGTGGTTGATTTGTCTGAGTGTCTGATCTATTGTCAAGCTTTTATATTTTGCGTGGACCCAAAGGTAGAGTAGCTGATGTTCTGCATGTTTTATTGTTGGGCATAAAATTCTCAATCTTGAAACCAAAGGGACGGATACAATCATACACAAGTCACTCATGACTCCTTCAAACAGTGTCAACCAACTTTACCAAGAAAAGACAGAAAGTTTTGCCTAAAACATCCTCACCCAAAACTGCCTTTGTTTAACAATGAAATATCTGTGTAATTCATGTTTATTATATTCTGCTGTGTGCCATTGTCTTGTATTGTAAATCCTCTGTACTTCCTGTCAACTCTAGAGCTATTATTTAAACGACAAAAAAAGTGTACATGGTGTCTGCTACAAAAAATAAACCAATACTGTAAGAAAAGTCAAATGAAGAGAATATCATTTTTTTCTAACTAAGTAACTACAAACTGGATGTAGAAAACACAAACATATCAAGCTGAACTTTCAAGGGCAATTTGTAAAGCCACTCCAATCAGAGAATTTGGCATGAAGCTGAAAATGGCAATTTCCATTTTCAAAGCCTGGATACCTTCTAATTATGACTAAAGCCTCCTGCTATCAGGTTCCACACAGCCCTGACACTTAAAAACGAATTGTTACCTCAGAAAAAAAGCTTGAACTTTAAAAAGTTAAACAAACCACAGCAACTTTGAACAGAGAATGTATACGTTTACACGTTGTGATTGCAATCAGTGGATTTTAGCTTAATGCTTTAATAACAAACAATGGCTCACAATTCTGCCTTTAACTAATACAAATAACTCTTGACCCTTATCCGGAAGTGCATTCAGCTGCTTTCAGACAGACTTCCACTCTGTGGACTCTGTGTCCACTCTCTCAAAAATGCAGCTCATTCAGTTACTCAAAACCACAGTGGGAAAAAAACTCCATTACAAGTTAAAGTCCTGTATTCAATATAAAAGTAGAGAAGTATTATAAGCTAAATGTACTTAAAGTTTTAAAAGTAAAAAGGGACTTGTAATGCAGAAAAGTGAGTTAGTGAGTTATATTATTGAAATATTTTCAGCATTTTACTGTTGTGTTTGCCAAAATGGAGAAACTTTCTATACTGTTGGGTTGTTAAATCATTAACAATGCTATATGATGAAAAATGAATTATATGTTTCCTATATCAAATCTTAATTGAAATGTAGTGGAGTAGAAGTATAAAGTAGCATAAAATGGAAAAACTCAAGTAAAGTACAAGTACCTCCAAATTGCACTTAAGGACAGTACTTGAGTAAAAGTACTTAGTTATGTTCCAACGCCAAGGGCAAAATAACACAGGGGCTGTCCAGCAAAACACTGCATTGGCCAATCAAATACATGCAAACAAATAGTTGCTCCTCTGATAACCCTCTGCAGTTGTAATATCCTGTGTCAGTTTCATAACCCTTTGTTTAGTGTTCTTTAAATGCATTGATCTGTTTCTCCAACTGGACTTCCTGGATCGCGCAAGAAGTTCATTTAGGAAGAAACTGCTTTAAAAATAAAGGATGGGTGTAACTTCGGGCTGCACAATTCTAAACAACAAAGTAGGTTGACTGTCAAGGGTCCCAAAACAACATATGACCATTTACCAAAAAAGTACCAGTCAAGCAATAGGATTACCGGAACTTCAGTATGTTACGTGACCTCACACAACGTTTAACACAAGGAAAACGTAAAAAGGTTGTAGTTTGGTTAGGCAACAGAACTACTTGGTTAGGTTTAGGAAAAGTTTGTAGTTTGGGTTGAATAAGTGCATTACGTAAGTCACGTGTCATAATTTATCAACAAAGCATATCATCTTGAAAGTCCTGAGTTTACTTCACTCATTCATACACCCCACCAGCCTCCTTACACTGACTTCGCTCATCACCTGACTTTTCTTGCCACCAGAGGTCACGGCCTAAATAAAAATCTATATATGGGTCGTAATAAGCTATATAATAATCCACCTATACAGCTGTTTGTCTGGTGAGGACGGACTGAAGAAAACATTTTTGTTTGGTATAGACCCCAACAACTGTCATAAAATCAAGAGTTTAATAGTTTTTCAGTGATAATGAAAATTGTGAAACAAAAATTAACATGAACACTAATCATGTGAAACACATGGATTACAAAGCAACCGTAGTATCTATCAAAATATTTTTAAAATTAGAGAATTCTGGCAGCCCTGGATCAAATGCAACCAGACCATCTGTCTTACCTCACAAAGAGGTGGCATGACACTGGAAACAATCCAGATGAGATCCAAAACAAAGACAACACATGCTGTTACTGAACTAAAATGTAAAAGAGGGAGGGCTCGTGAGCACAGCAGCAATTAAATCCCAACACATTTTTTCTTTTCAATTTCAAGACCACCATACTACCTGGGAGAACACGCCAATTTTGTTTTTGACTGTTCACTGTCAGCCAAACGCTGGTGAGCCAAATTTTGTCTTTGCTCACGACATCATGTCACCTCACAGTCAGGAGGCGCTAAAATTAAAACCCACTCGTAATACAGCTAAAAATACGACGGCATGTATTTTATCAAGCAGCAGTGCACATGAGTGAGATACCCAAATGTAATTTACTTTAATAAAACTGTTTCACAATGTAAACAAGGCAAGAATGCAGGCATTAGGAGTAAAGTGTGTATGAAAGAAAAATAACAGGTATCAGAGTGTACACACTGACCCTTTAACTAAACTTACAGAGTATCTATTTTGGAGGCGACAGCAGTAAGTCAAACCCCAGGGTCCTGTTGCAGATAGACAGCTTCCCTGGAGACAGCTGAGAGAAAGTTTCTGTTTATCATTTTCAAACACATCTCATCCTCCTACAGCAGATTGTTCTGTGGTTTCATGTGGAAAATATTTGGTATTTTTTCTTTTACAAACAACATTAAGAAACGACCTACACTGTTTAAAAAAAAACAAAAAAATTACAGTTAAGAAGACATCAGAAATTTTTAAAAACTGCTTATTTAAAGGCTTTAATTTTACTAGTTTCATTTTACAAGAAGACATTAAAGTGGAAGTTCAACAAAAAGGCCACCACATCCTGACATTCCTCATAAACATTCATTGTTTCTCTTCCACTGATTATTCCCAAACCAGTCAATACAACCCCCCCTGCTTGACACAGCTAAAACCTGCTACAGTACATCATCTTCAAAATGCAGGGATAAAATCCAGAGTTCATGAAACTGGACACTTTCAAAAGTATAGTTAAAATCAAATGCACAGCTTAATTTTTACAAAACCTTCCGCTCCTCCTCTGCAGATGCGACCCATCATTAACGATAATGTTGGACGATTCTGCAAAACCCCTGTAATGCTGTTTTTTAAAATTATTATTTTGTTCTACAGTATCTAGCAACTATGGTATAGTTACAGTTTAGAAAAGATGGTGGTTATGGAAAATACATAAAGGTTAAACTTGCAATAACTGATGATTTTAGCCAAATTGGTGGCAGCAACGCAACACTGACATATCATCACCTTTTAAGTAGATGTGTTGGATCTTGCTTATTTACAGTTTCAGCATCTAAGGTTCAACGACAACTTTTATTTTGAGTTATGTTTCTGTTTTTAAATGCAAGTCCAGAATTCATTCTCTTTTTTCTGTTTTTGGTTTCCACCATCTTCTGAGGGAAATATCTAGCTTTTTAGCGGCTGAATGCTCCACTATGTTCACCAGCCAAGGCTACAGATTCAGGTGATAATTCTCTGTAGATTCATTACTACGACCCCTTTCACATTAAGATGAGGCAACTTAACATTTGTTTATAGTTTATATCCTGCAAAAGCCCTAGACGTGAATCAGGAGTTGCAGATTCGTCCAATCAAAGCATAATTTCCTACATTTCCCAGCATCCCACTCCACAAGCCTTCGTGAAGGGGATTGTCCAATTTTTCTGCCTCTTCTGTGGTGGATTTCACCCTTTATTTTTGCTTTTTGATACTTAAGACATGTTTGTTTTGAATGGCTGAATCATTTCCTGCTATCAGACTTTACCGCAGCTTCTAGAAATAGATGGATGTGACCTTTTCCTGCAGGTCACGGTCCATCTGAGGAAACATGACCAGCAGCAGAGACTCCTCTGCTGAGGTCGGCCTCGCTGTGACCGACTCAACATCTGAACATCCAACACTACAGATGAAAAACTCTGAGATGATGCATACTGTAATAACAGACAAAAGACCAGCCGGGGGTGGGGAGGTGGGGTGTTCAACACTTCTGACAAGAGGAGGTCGAGGGGGGATTTCCATGTAGCAGCCTCACCCACAACAGTATCTGATTTAAAAAAGACTTCTAAATTTGCTGCACATCTGCAAGCAAGCTTTATTCATTAAGCACTTTCAGAAATGATTTATATGTTAAGACAAGGGAAGAGAAAAGAGAAAAGATACAAAGAACAAGGTTGAAAAAAGGTTGCCTATAAAATTAACAGGAAGCCAAAGAAAACAAAAGGGTTTTAAGATGTGTACTGATTTGGAGTCTTTGAGATATTATGGCAGGCTTTTCCAGTCTTGACGAGCAACAAAAGCACTATATATAATACTAAAATATAATACTATATATAAATCCAAAAAGATCAATAGGCTATCTGAGATCATAATTCTCAATATAGCCTAGGTTTCTTTCTCAGACTATAACAGCCCAAACACCAGTTTTGAGACACTGAAGTTAAATTTTAGTACAAAAAGTGAGCTCTGGTAAGCTGATTCTGGTGGGGAAAGTAGTGAAATATATCATATTTAATATCTTTCAGAGACTTACAGGTTCAAAAATAAATATTTATTATTACAAATATGATTGAAAACAGCTTTTAACACTTGCAGTCACTGTTTCTGGTCAAAAAAAGTCGAATAGACAAAGTCCATTATGATTTTTTTTAAAAATTTAACTATAATTTTAGTCTATTAAGATGTTAAAAGGACTGCAACAACATTCGTGTAAGTTCAAAACACTAAAAAGCACAAAAAGATTATAAATCCCACTACTGCAGGACAGTAAGTCCTGAAAACATTACAGGAGCACTTAACTTCTTCTGAGTTAACGTAACGTTACTGCAGCCAACAATGTTTGTTGGTGCTGCAGTGTATTAAAAGCTTTACTTTTTTTCTTACAGGCGTTGTAGAAACAATAACATTAAGTTAGTTGTGATCAATAATGGTAATTCCCCATGAAACTTAGCCATGAAGCTCCTAACTTAATCGATTATCGCAAATCGTTTTGTCGTTTGTTCAAAGAGTTGATCAGTCAGGCAATAATCAATACGTATCAGCATCGTGTTTGTTAATCGATCCCTCGGGCTGTTTCTTACCTTCTGGCTTCTCTCCGTCCAGTCACACTGAGACTTGGCATGACTTTCGGAGAAGGTAAGAAAAGTTTGGGAGGAGAAGGGGGAAAAAAACTCCTACTCCTGTGACCGGTTGTCAAGGTACATAAACTTTAAATTATCTTTCCGATTTAGGATTTCAAAATAAAATAGCAGTGTATTTCGTATTCTTTTAGTATTTTGTTTTTTGAAGGGGGTGTTGTAAATACAATGCATATTAGTATTATATTTATCAGTTTACGTTTTACGTATTCTGGATTTGTGTTGAGCCTAACACAAACCCAGAGTAATGCAAATGTTAACCTAATGGTAATCTTCTCTACACAGAAGATTTTTTACAACTTGTATCAGTTTATTCCATATTTATATGTTTTTACATTTATTTATATCAACTGGATGTTTGTCTCTGTGTAGCACATTATCACCAAAATGTAGAATACTACTTGGCAATAAAGCTGATTCTGATTCTGATTTTTTATCAATACATGTGCAATGCATGTATTGTCAAATATAAATCCTGCATGCTGTTTATACATGCATATTGTACATAACCACCCACTTCAGGCATATAAAGTCATCTATTACATATCTTATTTCTATTGTGTATAATTTACAGAACACACATGTTGTTGCTATATATAGTCATTTCTTTTTCTCATCCACCTGTTTAATTTACATAACTTTACTTTGTTCAGCTTCTTTTCATGTCACAGGCTATGATCACAGAAGACTATCGAGACACTCAGGATGACTATTCTTCATTTCCATTATTTTACCACACATAATGATATATATACAGCTTTAGTTTTTCTTCATTTCACTACAATATCAAAATTAACTATTATAAATTATGTACCCCTGTTATGTTGCATTGCTAATCAACACGAGAGGGTTTGACAAAAAAAAAACAGAATAAACATTACATTTCAGTTTCAATTCAGCATGCTTTATTGGCATGAATGTTTAGGTTTAACAATGTTGCCAAAGCAGAAAGTCACATATAAACAATAAAAAATACATATAAAAATAATAAACAATACAATGAAATACAAAAGAGAAAAAAACATACTAACTAAAAACAAAACATATCTTAAATTGAAAATAGGCCAATATGTCTAATTTCTATACTGTAGCGATACATTGTTTCCTGGATTTTTGCTGAGTATTTCTGTATTGTGGTATTTCTACTTTTACGTAAGTAAAATGTCTGAGTGCTTCTTCCACCACTGATCTTTTCTTACATGAAGTCTTCCAGCTTACCCATTGTGTGCTCTTATTTTGAAGGAAGAATCAAGTCTGTTCCGGTGACTTCCTGTCTAACTGATTATTTTGACTTAGCTTTCTCATTGACTTTGCCGCTGACTAGAGTTTGAAGGAATCAATGACAGATGGCTAAATCCTCCAATGAGGAACGAGAACCTGAGCCTCTGGATGGTGACGACAGAGGGCGGGGCTCCTTCGTCAGTTTGCCGCTAAAGGTACTTCCATGTTAATATCTTTTTATCTATGCTTTTTATATACAGGTTATGGTTGATATTCACATCTATATTCACGCACGGACGCTGCAGCAATATGCCTTTATGTTACCGCGTTTTTTCCAGGAGTCACAATGTCACTGTCACAACAAATCTTTCTACCGTTTATCCGTTTTATAGCCCTGTTTACTGCTGTTATTAGTTAGGGTTTGGAGGGTTAGGTTTAGAGGCTGAACATCTAATATCGATGTGATTCTCCAGGCTGTTCACGTAAAAGTTAAGTTGCTCATTCACCAGTTTAAATGTTTGCTAGTCACAGTTAGAGACATTGATATTATTATTATTAAGTTATTCATACTGTTTAATAGGAACATGGTTACCGTTAGAAAGCCTCTTAAATTGCATTATCTTCCATCCAACACCTGAGGACGCTGTTGTATCTCAGGTTGAACGCTGTGGATTTTTGTACATGAAACCAACTGTCTGAAACAAACTAAGTTACTGCCTAATTTACTTAAAGACAAACACATTTACTTGAGATTCTTGACGAGGTTGTGTTACAGGAATTAACCAACATTTTCTTTCATATATTTCAGTAAAATATCAGTAAAAAAATATTGCAGTAAAATATTTAAAACTAAAATTTAATCCTTTCTAGTGAAGTTAATAATTGTAATTAATTAAAGCACACAAGGTGTGAACACAAGTTAATTAGCCTATTCTGACTGAACAATCACAGTGTCATCATCATTCAGTTTGCTGTCAATGGCAGAAAGGTGAAGGTAATCCAATTATCAAATCACATCATCACTTTTTGATCATTTATATCTTTAACAATGAAAAATCTCATAAATGTAATGTGATAAACTGTTAATTTACTGTGTAATTTTCACTGTCTAAATGTAAATTATCAGATAAAGTTTTAGGTTAGATTGTTTGTCTTTCTTTCCCACCCTTGTTCTTTGTTTTTAAATTTGTCATAAGTGTTGTTACAGCAAATGTTGTCATCAGGGTTAGAATTGGCCCTCCTCCCCTCAACCCAAATCTGATCTATAAACAGTAACAAAACAATAACTATCACTGCTGCTGTGAAGTTTCACTGCATCTGGTTTGTATCTGTTGCTCTGGGAGACAACCAAAACTATCAGAGAAACAGAGACAGTTTTATTTAGTTTTAGTTTCCACTGCCTTTCAGTGAAGCAGTTTGTTTTTAATTTTTAATAAACCTCAGCTGACATCTTCTAGCTTATTAAATAGTAAGTATATCAAAATCTGTCAATGAAATTAGATTTATCTGGTCTATATGTGTCTTATTTCCATTATGGGATAGGGTGAGGTGACTAGGATTATAGAAGAAGAATGAATAATATTATTATTATACAGTAATAACAATATAATAATAATATTATATAAAAACAATGCTTTGTTTGGAGTGGTTTAAGAGTATGTATGGGGTTTATATTGAGCATCAAAATTTATTCTTGACTAAAAAAAATAGAACAAAGTTCACTTGCTAGCTTTTTCTTGAACTTTCAACCATATCTCATGATTTTCCTCACTGTCTTGGAGTTTGATCAAGATGGCCATCCACATCCAATGCTAAAGGCCACCTTTGACCAGAAAAATGGGTTATAATACTACCTGTTATCACATAACAGAAGCTAACTCTTTAGGCTGAGGCAGGCCATGTGATGTGGTTGAAAACTCAGTAAATGGACCATGCGTTGAGTTTTCTTATTAAACAAGGGAAATAAAAAAGTTATATAACGACCTGTTGTTACATGACCAAAGCAAATTCCATCCAGTGAGTAAGCAGGTGAAAAGTGGTTGAAAACTCACAATAAAGCTAATAAGTGTACCTTGAGTTAAGTTTTGTTTCATTAAAATTAGGGTAAAAAGGGGTTATTACTGCCTGTTATCACATGAGTGATGCAAACCATCCACTGAGGAAGCCCATGACATGTGGTTGAAAGACCAAGGAAAAGCCAGTAAGTGGATTTTGAGTTAAGTTTTGTTTTTGGGTCAATGATGTATAAGGATTTTCAACAGGCCAATTTTAAAATACAAAAAATTAAAACATTTATTGCCGTTGTTCAAACATTAAGAATGCTGTGCACACATAAATGAATGTCATTTTTTCAAATTAAATGATTTTAGTGTTTTTTCACTTACAAACACTGTTTGTGGCATTACAAAATGTCATGTGGTGCAACCATAATTTATTTTAAAATGAATTCATTTCCTTAACATGCTTAACCGTTTAAGCAAGTTCTCAGTAATATAAAGGTTTTACAATGTATTTGATTTTCTTTTGGATTTTTGGAAATACTGATCTCATAATTTTGTTCTATCATGTCACAATCCCTTTCTTAAGTGCAGTTAATTGATTTTCTCTGTAAATTGCGTAAAACTGATTAAAATGTTTAAAAAATACCATTCTCTTAAACATATTGAATAAGTAATTAACATTTTAGTCACAAAAATGAGATATTTTATTTTTAATTTAATACAGTTATTGTTATTATTGGTCACACCACATGATGAGTGGTCGCTCCAAATGACACGAACACTGCATATCATAAAATATAGATTTTAAGAGATCAATGAACAAAAAATTCTAAATAAAAAAAATATTTAAACCAAATATCATTATTAAAATTTAAAAGAATTTTCATGAACACAAACATTTCTTAAACATTTTTTGTTAGGCCTGTGGTGTTAACTGCAAGTATGTTTTTTCTCATTTATTGGGTGTGTCAGAGGCATTACCCAATCAGCAGCCACATTTAAAAGACAGTGAAGTCCAGTGGCTGGTGTACAACAGGATGTTCAAGGCCAGACCATTTCCGTTGAAATAAATGCTTTGCTACGTCTTGTTAAGGCTAAAGTTGGCTTCAAAGTGAAAATAACTCTAAATTTACTTGATTTCACAGGGGAATCCTGTGTGAAAGTCCTGGGTTTGACACAGCCAACACGGCCAATAGAGGTCATTAAAAATGTAAACATGGGTCATAAAGCAGCATAATAAATCAAGTGAGGATGGGCTGCTACGCCAACATATTCACATTTCCTCCTAAGAAATGGAAACACACACAAGAGCAACATGTTGCTTCATATAGTTTTCATTTTAAATTTTCATTAAGACGCAACATTTTTTGCTTCTTTTAGGGACTCCGCTCTTGCTGCAGGGTCAAAATTAATATGCTGTCCATGGCGAGCAGTTTTTCCCACATGGCAGTGGCATCTGGTAAAACAGTTAAAATCAATTAAATATTACTAATATTGCATAGTTATTGAAATAGTTGAGTAAAATCACAAGTTCTAAATATTTTTTGGGCATTTGTTTGATATTGTCATTATATTGTACAAAGATGAAAAATAATCCGTTGCGTCTGAAATGTAAGAAAAAGTGTGTCAAATTGCAGAAAATCTATTCCAAACCATACTACAATAAAAGCACTTTATATGTAAAAGTCATAAATTGAATATAAAAGGACAAAAACTAAATTGACCATCAAGCAAACCACTTTTCAGCGTTCGCACCACATGATATTTTCTAATTTAGTCAAAATTTGCAGGCAGAGAATAGGCCGCCTAAACAAAACAAGCTAGCTTCCTACAAAAGAACTCCATGAAATGTATAATCAAAACAAATATTGGTAGAAATAACTTTATATTGATTGTTTTTCTGAGGTCATACTGCATGATATTCAAAAATTGCAACTACATACCTGCTGTTACAAAACATTTTTCCAGATTTGAGAGAGAGTTACAAACCTGCTTGCTGTTTCAATGGGTCCTTGGCAAATTGGTATATTATTCAACTTCCTGTCTTCTGATGGATTTCAACATAAAAGTCCCAAAGTGGTTGTTTGTTGATAGTCGCACCACATGATATTTCATAAAATGGACATCATCGGACAAAGTTTACTTGTGTATTATTATGGAAATATAAATACAGATACTTTGCAATTTTGTAGGGGACTACAGAACACTTTGGAAATCATGCCAAATAAGGCAAAACACAATTTTGAATATATTTAAAGTAATTTCAAACAAGTTTTCAAAACTTCAGTCATGCCGCATGATATTTTCACACTTCACATTCACATTTTCACACTGCATTTATTATCAGAAAAATTACAAAAAGCTAATGTTTTTTTAAAGTTAAAAGTGAGTACATAAATGGGAGAAGTCCTGTATTTATATGGTATGCTTTTATGTTTTAAACCTTTTTTTTTTGGTGAAAAAAATCCAGTTGGACACAAAATATAGGCGTCACTTCATTGACCTTTTTGCCAAACCTAGTGGACTGTAGTTTTTTGGGGGGTTTTGTCAAACTGGGTAAAAGGGGGTTATTACGCAAACCATCCATGAGGAAGCCCATAAGATGTAGTTGAAAGCTTGGGGAAAAGACAATAAGTGGACCTTGAGTCAAGGTTTTTTTTTCCCCTCAAATTAAGTTAACTAGGTGTTACCACCTGTTATCACATGGAGCGAAGTCCATAGTGACATTGAAAGCTCCAAAAGAAGCTTGTGAGTGAAGATTTTCTTTGACAAACAAGGGTTCATATTGTTTTTGTCAACTTTTTCACTGCCACAAAAGTAAAATGTCTTTAATTCATGAACCTAATTCGTGCTAGATTTCTGTGGATTTTACAGATTACCTCAAAGTACAATACGTAAAATAAAATCCTTGCAGCACTCTAGCAGCTGTTTTTATCTTGGATTCAGGAAGAATAGCAGCAGCGGCGATTATTATTCATATCAAGTCAAACGTGAGTGTTGTTGGAGGCATTTTATTCTGAGCAGGAAAGCTTTCCTCTCTGGTGACCAGAGGGAACAATGTAGGGACTGGCAGATCGCCATGACCCGGCAGAAACAACAGAACGCCTTTTAAATGAATTAAAATGGTCAGCATGACACTGTCAAAACAGGCTGAAGACAGGGGTTCAACAGTTTAAACCTTTCAGGCATCAAACTGTCCCACCCTGGAAAAACAGATACTTATCAATACCAAACATTTGGCTGCTCTGTGAATAACTTAAAATGAATTTCCTTCCACTAAAGTTAACCACTAGAGAACCATAAAATACTGAAAGTAGTAAAATATATCCACAGAGCTCACCCTTTCCCAAAATGACTTACTCAAGTGCTGTATAATTTTGAGGTACTTGTGCTTTACTTAAGTATTTCAATTTTAGTAGTGGCTATTATTCCTCTCCTGTACAGGTAGTAAGTTACAAAGTAGTACATGCTACTAAGACATAGTGACTTTTACTTGCAACAGAATATTGGTATTGGTATTTTTATCTGAAGTAAGTAAATATTTAAATCCGCTCTAAACTTTAAAATTGTTGCTCCTGGTCTGACTGCTGCTTTTAGGAGACGACAGAAGATGACTTTAATGTGCAGCTGTTTGCCTCAGACTGAAAGTCCACCTTCAGTAACCCTGACGAACGTGCAGCACGAGGACAGTTCTGATGCAGGGTACAGATGGAGGAAGTTGCTGTTAGTTGGAAGCACTGGGAAATTTTATGGCTGATGTTTCCTCCAGGTTGGTCTGAACTCCAAAGTCCAGAGGGTCACACTCAGTGAATTAAATCAGGCCCAAGAGACATGACACACCCTCATCCTCCCAAACTCTCTTCCACTGTTGTCAGCAACTGCCAACTTATTAAAACCTGACTTTTAAAAAGCAAAAATAAGAGAATATGAGAAATAAATCAACAGTCATTATTCTTGAAGAACAATTAGATTAGATACATTGTTTTTTATTAATCAAGTTATTCACTGCAAAAAAAAAACTACAGAAGAAGTGAGATGATATGATAGAAAAATCCTCCTTTAATTTCAGTTGTTTCATCTGTTTTTACTTCTGTTACCTACTCAAAGCAACAGAAACCTCTAGTAACACATATTGTACATATTGTTTGTTTATTTGTATACATACACGGTACATGTTAAGTATATATGCAACTGCATATCTTCCTCACAAATTTAATTCAGTTTAGTTAGCAAATTTTAATCATATCATATATAATTTAAGTTATTTCATCCATCGTTGATAAAAATATTGCTTAGTGCAGCTTTAAGTAGAAAAAAAATGTTTGTACTTGTATCAAAGAAACTAGATTTACAGTAGATCGCCATTAGCTACTGTAGCAACAACAGCTATTTTTCCCGGGGTCCACACTCTGTATTATTAACTTCAGTGAAAATGACACACAAATAAGATCTATACATGCAGTGAGACTCCATAACAACTAGCATCAAACACTGCCATAAAAAATGACAGGATAACTTAAGAACACAAAAAAGCATGACAAATGATAACTCAACATAATATTATCACCTCAGACATAAAGTACTCAACATCATCCTGTAATCACAAATAATGGCATGGATGGAGAGTTCTCTCCACCAATGTTATATATTTTAAGAGCATAACCAGTCCTTTAGTTGTGATAGAATTCACTGTTCACAAACAACTACAGGGCTATCTCCTCCGCCACGGCCTTATCTCTCAGACAATTCAGATTCAGGCAACACAACATAGATGACCTGACAAGTTTTCTCCTGTCTGGTCATGGCCTTTGAGTTGAGCTAACATCAAAAGGCATAACTGAAAGACTAAAGATATGGCTACAGAATTACATCCGAGGAAGAGCCATCAAAGTTGATCTCTCTGTTCAGTCTTTGTCACTATGCCCCAGCAATGCATCGGTACCTCAGGGATCCATTCTCACCCCGTTATTATTCTCCATCTTCATCTTGCGCTGATGTCTTGGGAGCACTGAAATCAAGCTCAGTGAGCAGGTGAAAGTTCTAGGACTATGCATTGACAACTCCAGTGGACCAGCCAACATCTGCAAACGTTGCTGGACAACTTCTCAGAGCACTGCGGAAGTTGGCCAACAAGCTTGATCCTAGAGACAGAGCCATCGTCTCCAAAACTCAGGTCAGGAGTATCATGGAGCCTCACACAGACAAATGCCTCACAAACCACTTTTAGAAAGCTAGAAACCACCCAAAAAAGGCACTAAAGATTATTGGTGAGGATGAGGACTGTGGCCTAAAGGGTTGTGCCATCTCCAAGCTGAGCCATTGCAATAAACAAGTGCTGCATCAAGATGCATACTCCCGACTTTCCAACGGCCCAGAAAGCACCCCATGTCATGTGTCAAACCACCAAACCATGCCTTGTCACTCCCCAGGGTTCACACCAGACGCCTTGACAAGAGGTATCTCCACTCTGCAGTAACAACATGGAGCAGCCTTCCCCCTGCAGACGTGTGAGATCAAGGTGTGTTCATGCTTTTAAGAGGGCATTGATTGAACACCTCTTCAGCACGAGACTGAAATCCTAAGTCAAGATTTCAAAGACACACAAATCAGCTTTGTATATGTCCCAGGGTAGCTGTAGATCAGTGATAGGTTCCCTGAATGGTATTCATGAAGCTTCTGCAAAAGCAAAAGCACTGAATAAAGAAATTTGCTGATCCATGACTTATATAAACAGATGATCCTAACACTTCATCAAAACATGTTTTTATCTCCTCTACAGTTGGGTATTGTTGGGTAATTGGGAATTAGTTATGATATTTCCTTTAAAATATAGTAGAAAGTTACATAAGTTATGCTGACCTTTAGACTTAACCAAGACAAGTATTGTTTGTTGTTGTTAAATCCCAGCAAAGAAGAGAGTGCAAAACTCAGGGTGCAAAACTCTGTACTATTTACAGTCTATCTAACATCAGTAACTTGCTGACAAATGAATATACCTTTTAATTTGTAAAAACAGCAGCATTTTTGGGCCAATCTGTCATGATTGTTCTAAATTATTTTATACTAAACCTCAAAGTTTAAATACAATTTAACTTTAAATGTGATATGAATCTTGATTTGTTTTTTTTGTTCATGTCCATTATAATTAAGGGCAGGAGGGTGTAATTGCACAGCTAATTTTCATCTTTATATCCTAAAACAAACTGCATTGATTTTAGATGATATTTAATGTTTGGCTGTTGTATCAGTTCTCATAACTATCTATAAAGGTGGTTATAGTAAATGTCAGTTCAATTTAGCTCTCACGCGCACACACCTGATGACCAACACAGTGAAAATTTTACTATATTGAAACACTGTGTTTTCCTCCACCTGGTGCATAATTGTTTTTCCATCTCTCTCTGTAGTTCCTCCAATTCATACCAAGGCAAATTCCTTGTATTTGAAAATGTACCTGGCAATAAACCCAATTCTGATTCTGATTCTGATTCCTGGAAAAACTGAAGTAATGTAAGTTGGCCCAGAGATGGCGCTCACACCAAAATAGTGATGTCACAGTTACCAACAGTTACCTCCTGTGGTGACCTGACAAACAAACTATTAGCAGCAGTTTGTTTTTTTTAAAACAACGCATTTCCAAATACAACTTCACAAACAATCATCACCATCTGAAGCAAAAGACAGAAAAAGAGAAATTATTGAATGTTAGGTGTTTGCCATTGTAGCCACAAGGGGCCCATTGCAAGGAACCCTGCTCTCTCAGGTCACCAACTCCAGGTGACCTTAGCGTATTATGTTTTCAGATACCACTTCGGAAGAAAGGCAACCTCTAATAACAAGCTAGTTTCAGTACTAGGTACTGGCCTGACACCTTCTTACTCTCTCACTTTAGATTTCATAAAGTTGGGCACTGAACACATAACCTGGAATGTGGTCCTTAAAGGGCCAGTTTGCTGGTTATCTGTATTGAGGTGTGTTAATGTAGGCAGTGTGGATGTTGAAGTATACTAACTTACTTATTTAAAAAGGTATTTTAGTTTCTCTTGGGGTGATCACCCAAGGAGAAACATATTTATTTTCAAAAAATGCTATAAAGCGTTAACAAGGTTGTCTCTGAAATTCTCTATAATATCCAAGGCTCTACCTGGACCCTTCAGGCAATAGGTAACATCCTCCCTTTTAAAAAAGGAGTGCCTCTGCTGCCTCACCAGTGAGCTTCTAAACTAAGTATTCAAAAAGAAAAAGAATTAACAGCAGAGCAAAATCAACTCACATCAACTACTTCCCCCTTGAGATCTAGGATCAGCAACTTAAATAATGAAATAGACAGGGAGGATCCCACCCTTTTCTCATACAATCATTGGCTTGATCAGAACTTGATAATCACATTGATTGTTTTTTACATAACTTTTCCTTTTATGGGTAGATGGTCCTTCTGTCAAGTAGTTGCAACACTCTTATCTTCACACCTCTTTTCACGCCTCCACTCATGTGAGCGACATATACGCACATGTCCTCAGGGACATCTTTTTCATTTATCGTAAATGTTGAGTTGCCAGCAAGAGCAGACTTTCGCTTCCTCTTTTCCTGGAAATGATCATCTAGTCTGCGATCTGATCATGCACAACCATAGGTTTGTGTAGGCCGAGTAAAGGTCAGGGCACAAGAAACTGCAGAGACACACTAAATATAAAACAGTTTTTCAAACTAAACATCTTTCTTACTTTAACTTTGTGCTTTTGGAATCTGAGCCAAGCAGTCAACAATTTTCAGTCTTACAACACAGGCCATTAGAGTTAAAGCACAGGCAAATCATGTCACTGTATGGCTTATATGACGGCCCCCCGAGAGCCAGAACCAGTGGCTTCCAGTGTCCTTTTCTCATTCTCACAACACCATATAAACAAAGCAGGTGCCTATACGTTGTCTTTTATTATACAACTATTTAGTTTTTCTCCTGCCTCTAGTTAAAGCCTCACTTGTGTGGAGAGTGCACTATTTTTACAGTTCATACACAAGAATTGCATATATTTGGTACATACAGGAAATCACAGGTAGCACACATCACAGGACCCATCAGCCTCGTCTTCACACTCAGTTTGGCCTTGGACAGAAACAAATGAGTAAATATTGCAAGTGCTGTACAACAAAGAAGACTGAACAGCCAGTCAGCATTATAGGATCCAATCTAGAAAGCTTACAGTCACTTTAGGAATGAGAGATATCTTCCAGTCACAATTAACTTGAGTTCTTATTTGGCCTCCCACAGAATCCGGTGCTAAATCAACAGATTTAGGGGGAAACATTGCACCCCTCCAGTCCAACTAAAGCAAGTACTTCTCTTGGCAGCTCACACCAGTCTTCAGCTTGACTGAAATAAACAGAGCAAAGCCAGATTAGTCACAATAGCACAAAAAATACATACCATTACAGACAACATGTATGAACTGGTGTGAAACTATGCAGACCAATGAAGTGTAACAGGTTGGTTTAGTTTGTGTGGACGAAGAAGAAAAAGGAGCCACGCACAAGTGAAGTGGTTTAGTGTAGAGATGCAGACATGCAACAAAGCAGGGTGAAGTCCTTTTTGCCAGTTGTTCAGTGGACACTGCTGCTCATTCCAGCCCAGCACTGTTTGTTGGGTCTTTATACACAACAGTCACACAACAGTGGGAATGTGTGGGAAACATGATGCTGTCTTTTGTTGTGAAATCAAGCCATTGTAACAAACAATGTCATAAACTCTTTAAAAAATCTATTTATATTATTCATTTACAGTGCAGTATCTCACAAAAGTGAGTACACCCCTCACATTTTTGTAAATATTTGATGATATCTTTTCATGTGACAACGCTGAAGAAATAACACTGTTGCAATGTAAAGTAGTGAGTGTACAGCTTGTATAACAATGTAAATTTGCTGTTTCCTCAAAATAACATGTCACACAGTCATTAATGTCTAAACTGCTGGCAACAAAAGTGAGCATACCCTTGGTGAAAATGTCCAAATTGGTCCCAATTAGCCATTTTCCCTCCCTGGTGTCATGTGACTCGTTAGTATTACAAGATCTCAGGTGTGACTGACAACATGGTAAAGAACTCTCTGAGGATCTGAAAAAAAGAATTGTTGCTCTGCATAAAGATGGCCTAGGCTATAAGAAGATAGCCAAGACCCTGAAACTGAGCTGCAGCTCGGTGGCAAAAACCATTCAGTGGTTCAACAGGACAGGTTCCACTCAGCCATGGTCGACGAAAGAAGTTGAGTGCACGTGATCATATCCAGAGGTTGTCTTTGGGAAATAGATGTATGAGTGAACGTTCCCTGAAGGTTACCTGTTTGCTGGTAATGTTGTAGGAACCTTTGTACACAGTGACCAACCGGGGAGGAAAAACAGAGTTGGAGGCCAAACACCAGCAGCTCTTTATCAGAACAACCCATCCCTGTAAAGTAATTCCCCCACCAAGCAGCGAGTGGTACTGACAGGATGGAGATAGGAGGATACCTGTCCGTCAGAGTACAAATCAAAGTCCAAGACGCTGGCAGCAAAACATGTTTTCTTCTTCTGCGGACCTGAAGGAGAGTCTAGGCAGGGCCAAACAGGAAGAAGTCATAAACACATCTGATTTGCTTTCAAGGCCTCTGAGGAGGAAAACCAGCTTCTTGTTTGGCTTAAGCCTATAATTTTCATTATCGATTCACCTGTTTGTTGTTTTTTTTCCATTAATCTATGAATCATTTACAGTAGTGTATATGTATTGTCACTTGAGCTTAAAGTGACGTCTTCAAATTGTTTTGTTTTAATTGTTTGACCAACAGTTCCAAAACTCAAAGGTTAATTTTACAATCATAAGCTGCAAACTCAGTCATTTATAAAGCCAATCAAATGGCAGGTTTGATAATAATCTTGGCATTTTTGCTTGATAAATAACTTCACAGATTAATTGATAATCAAAGTAGTGTGTGATTAATGTCCTGAGGATTGACTTTCAGCTCAACATAAAATTGATTAAAAATGTATTATTTCATCCAACACATTTTCATCAACGTCCATCCTTCTTTAATCAAATATTTAGATATCCAAGTTAAATGTTAAATTTGATAACCCTAATGCCCTACTGTAAAAATCATTGAAAAAATCTTCTTGGAAATGGAAGAACTGACATGTATCTTGAGCACAACTAGAATGAAAAAAATAGAAAAACATTATACAAGATTCAACACATGATACTGGAAAGCTACTGACAAATCCATTAATAGGAAATAAAGGATGGGAAAAAATGTTTTTCTACACTGTCAATGTTGAAAATATGTTGCTAATAAAAAAAACGGGGGGGAAATGCTCCAGTTTCCCTTTTTATTCCCCATTTAATATTATTTATTTGATGCCTAGAGGCTGAATTTAATAATGGGCTGCTGAATGAATATTCGGTAAAAATATTTGAATACAGCTAATGTTTTGTTTTATTGACTTTGGTTTCACCACAGGATGTGTGTCCCATTAATGTCTTTAATATTTTATGTCTTTAATATTTTTAATATCTTTAATATTCTTCTAGAAGCTTTTCCATTGTGACAGATAAAAGACAACTAATTTTAGTACAATAAAATACATGTTATTTTAATATTCATATTGTGATCTGCAATCTCAGTCAAACACCAGTAAAGGTTCCTCTTGATATATGTGATTACAAAACACAACAAATAGAATGAAACTGTCATAAAGTCAGTGTTTACTGACACTTTTATGTGTCTCTTGATGACGTCTCTTGATGACGTTTTTAATCTTCTGATGACTAAGTATCAAGGCTGAGCCCTTTCCAGTCTGTCTCTACTATCACTGTCAAAAAAGAAAACATGTAACCGTTACTCTTCTGTTAGTAGTTCCCTTGTGTTTCTTTTATCCATTTTATGTATCTTAACATGAAAAATTGCTTAATGTGAAACTGCTTGTGCTGCCATCATGACCACGACTCCCTGAAAGAAAATATCTTGTATTTCAACTGGACCTTCCTAGCTAAATAAAGGACACATAAATAAAGTAGATATGCCCCAAGGAAATTAATCTTAAAAAGGAGAAATCTGATTATTTTCTCCGAATTCAATGCTTATTTTAGAAAACCATAAAATGTATAAAACAATAATGCTGGTATAATTAATTGCTAAGTAAAAATCCACAACCATCAATCAAAATTATTTCTGTATACACGTGATTACACATAACTTCATCTGGGCTGAACATGTGAAAGTTCCTCTTCTATTTCACACACTTCGGGCTTTCCTCCTGGTTTCTGGGTAAAAGGTGGACTGTGTAAAGAGAGTGATCTGACCCATCTCAAGAGGTCTCAGCCAAGCAGAGAGTTAAGTGGTATAATGGTGGGTTAAATGTACCAGTGAAGCCCCATGTGAGTAAATATCTCAGGCGGAGGTTAATACCACGACAAAGAAAGGTCAACTAGGGTTTTATTTTCAGAAATGGAGCAGAGGTCAGCAAGTTATTTCTATTTCATACAGTAAGAAACTGATTGAACTGATGAAAACAGATTGTCCATTGCACTTTTGTAATGTTCAAACAACCAGTAGGATTTTTTTTAAAGGTAGAAATGTAATTTTAGTAATTCCACTCTTCCACTGGTTTACTGACGTGGTGGACAAAGGTCAAAGTCCCATAAAGTTGAGGTTGAGTTTAGGTGAACCTGAATCCCTTCACAGCGGCATGGAGGAGGATGACAGTTTATGTACTTCCTGTTAAGACAGGATGTAAGGGAAAGACATCACAAAGGGAGGTGTCATGTAAAACACACAAACACAACCTTTGGTCTAAAACAGCCTTCAGTTCACTTTAGAACAAAAGCACAAAATCCAGCTGCCTATTCAGCATCATCAGTCCGTCCACGTTGTACACTAACAACTGCTTGATTAGCCTAAACAAGACTGAACGCATCAGTGTGCTTCCCCAGAAGTGTCTGTCAGATGGTCAAACAGTGTTATAAACTCCTTCCCCACCAACACACCTTTCAAAAGCTGCTTCCAACATCTGTAACAAAACAGACAATTCGACAGTCGTACCCACTTCACGTTAAAGTGGAAGGCTGTACTAATGTGAGAACGTTGGCCAGGTTTTAACTTCCTGTGCACTTTCTCTCAGTCTAAAAGAAACTATTTATGTCACTTTTTATATTGACAACTGAGGGAAGCACAATGAATGTCTTCGATGAAAGGTGGTTTGAAAATGAACTATTTTCTCGTCCTTCTATGATGACCAACTTTTGTGAAGCTGTACCGCTCATTGTAAAGAAAACCAAACTGTAAGATGGATAAAAGTTCAGGTTGAACATCTGTTTTTGAACCTTAGCAGTCTTAGGTAAGTAAATGAAAAAATGGTAGAGGTTTGTTTAATTTGGTCACAAACCAAAGTATTAGACAAAGGAATGTTGATGATCAATCACCAAAGAGATTTTTATCCTGAAGGGAACGAGATGTTTCAATCTCAATAAATATGTACATACATAGAATGTCAGGGGACAACTCATACAGCCACTGGGATTTATCATCTGGGGACCATGAATGTCTGAATAATATTTCATGGCTGTACATCCGATAGTTGCTGAGATATTTGGATCAAAGTGGTGGACTGACCTGATCACCATCACTGCAGGCGAAAAACTAATAAATTACATGAAAAGCTTCGCCGAAAAATGAATGCGAAACTTGCTAAAACAAAAGCAACAAAAAACGAGCACAGTACAGTACTTTCAGTGATGGATGAAGTATTCAAATTCTTCACTTAAGTAAAATTACTAATACCACACTGTCAAAGTACTCTGTTACAAGTTGAAAATAAAAATATAAATTTAATATATATAACATATTTTAAAAAAATATTACTTAAGTAAAAGTAAATAAGTGTAATCAGGAAAATGTACTTAAAATATTAAAGGTTAAAGAACTCAAAGAAGTAAAATGTCCCTGTGACTGTTGTGATAGCAGATTATCTATTATATCATGAGATTTTTATTACTTATGCATCCATGTAAAAGCAGGATTTTACTGTTGGTAAACTGTAAGTTGGTTAGGCTGGAGCTCATATTGAACTATTACTAATTATTCTCTATATGAATTAATCTGCTGGTTATTTTCTCCATTAATCAATTAACTGTTGGTAAAAGAAATTCTGAACATACTGAGAAATGCCGTCATAGTTCCCCAGAGAACAACGTGACACCTTCATAATACTTGTTTTGTCTGACCAACAGTTCAAACCTCAACATTATTATTATAAAATTATATTCAAATAATTCCAATAATTAAAAGGAAAAGGCGCACATCTCACTTGTGAAGTTGGAACCATGAAATGTTATCATATGAAAAATAACTTTAATGATCATAATAGTTTCACCTTTAACCCAACTCACTAATCATTTCAGCTGTACTTGTATAAAATGTTGGGTAGATCAATTTAACAAGACTTCATATTTTTTAAACTCTTCATATGTTTTGTGTGTAAAAAGATGAATTTGTAAGGTAGCTACTAAAGGTGTTAGATAAATGTAGTGAAGTAAAAAGTACAGTATTTCCCTGATGAGATGTAGTGGGGTAGAGGTAGAAAGTGACATGGAAAGAAAACACTCAAGTAAGGTACAAGTACTTCATTTGCACTTAAGTACAGCTCTTGGGTAAATGTAGTTAGTTACGGTCCATCAGTGATTACTTTTTAAAGTGTTGTAGATCACTTAACAGACAAATTAAGTGAGTGAAACTTTACGACAAGGATGATGAACCTCAAGTGTTAATCTTCTGCTTTGTGTGATTTAATCACACAAACCTATACATGCAGTGTTTCACACACATAAACCTCATTAACACACTCTGAAAACAGGATACAATCACACAGCAAACCTCTGACTTACATGCCCACACCTCTGTTATACTCTTTGATTATAGTGGACACTACCTTTCTAGGTTAAAGTGCAAGCTGGAGAATCAAGTTGTAAAAAAGAAAAAGGAGGAGAAAAAGGCAACAGGTCCCAGAGCGGGCGGGAACATAAAAATACAGATGTTGTGTGAGTGAGGAATCTGGGTAAAAGGTCACTGTGATGCAAGGATTGAACAGTGAATCAACCTTTGAATTGTAAATAACAGCTGGTTTCAGTGAGTCCCCTGTGACATCAACTTAAAAAGCTGTAGACGAGCGTTACCTTTCACCGACTTTTCTTTTCTGGCACATGTATGGAACAAGCCTCTCTTTAGATGTTAAAGAAAAAATAAAAAAGAGATAAGCAAGTACAAAACACTGAAGTAAAATTTAATCTTTTTTAATGGATTGCTGGCCATGATTTGTGACATAAATGAAATCCAAGTAAATAAAAATGGAAAATGTTATTTTACTAGTTTATTTTTTGAACTGAATCAATGGAGGGGGAATTTAAATTGTGAAAAATAGAGCAAAACGAAATGTAGATAACTGATCCGAGCCAAGAAACCTCCTGTAAAACCACAAAACCCCTTTGGTTTTTGTATGAATTAAACAAAGGAGATATAACATGTTCATTAGTGAGCTATAGAGGTGCTGGTAGGTGGATTTTTTAAATCTTCAGACAGACTCAGGCAGCTCCCAGTCTTTATGCTGGGAGGGGGTTTTGATCTTCTTGTCAAACTGTTGGTAAGAAAGTAAATGAGCAGATTTCCCAAAATATCAGACATTTACTTTAATCTAAATATATATGAGTGAGGCTTATGTACACAGAAACTGCTTTTAGCTACAAATCTCATTACAAGCTCTAAGTGAGTTTTAAAGGATAGGATATAGTGGATAGTTTCACCTCTGACAAAAACCTAAGTTTGTTGTAGTTTTCTGCTGCAAGATCTCTATTAATCAAACTAATCCTAAGTCTCTGTTTCACTAATTTTAGGTTTTCTGTGGATTGTCCTCGTCTTGTGTCTGTGAACTGACTGAACTGTTTGACGTTACTGATAATGACTACACAAACACTAAAGGCTGAAGATCACGGCAAGCTAAAAATAATTTCTGATCCTGCTGCAGTACTTCTGGGGTTGCTTTTGTCGCTCTAGGTTTGGTTTCCCAACGTGCTGTCCTCCAGCTGTGCATGTCTGAGCCTAAACAGAGTCGGGGGGCGGGTATTTTCCCGAGACTGATGCAACATACCACACACACGTGACAACGCCCTCACCTTTCACACACTAACCCAGTGGTGCCTAAAAACACTGCCTACCCCCACCCCAACCATCACCATCACCCTTCCCCTCTATGGAAGCTCATGTACTGTTCATGTGCAGATCTGAACATGTTGCCCTCGAGGTTTATAAACTTCCAAGAATGTTTCAAAATGTGTCTTGATGTTTGAGAAGCTGTCTTGACTTCCTAGTGATGCGAGACTGTGACATGTTGAGATTTATAATCTGCAGATAACCACACTTAGTCTGTTGTTTGGGAACTATACTATCATTTTTCAGCGTCATCCGCCTCTCTCAAAACACAGAAATCCATGTGTAACACTTGTTTTTATATTATTATCATTTAAAATGCTTAAGGAAATATGCAGTACATAAGTGCAATCTACATATTAACTTTGCCACAGTGACAGATTAAATGTAAGGCTAATTTATATTAATTACAGGTTTTGTATCTAAATTTGATTGATTAAAAATGTTTTAATTGATGGAGCAATCTAATCTACAAACATTTTATTGTCACAATTTAAATTTAGAGTATTTTATACTCAAACAGCAGGTTTTTGGTGGAGCATCACGATGGTGGAACGAGCTACCACACGCCATAAGAGCAGGGGCGTCCCTCTCTAACTTCAAGAAGCTCTTGAAAACTCAT